>JANUSC010000523.1:0-97338 GCA_025200525.1 Camellia lanceoleosa | reverse complement strand
AATGTATAATAATGTATAAGTTTTTACTTATGAACAAAATCAATAGACAATGATACCCATGACTGTTTCATCAATATGAGGAATAATTTTTTCACTTTCAAAGTAACTGTGTTGAGAAAGGTATTGACTCTAGTCAACGAGCGTAAACAATAACAGTGCTTTTTTTCTTTTAATACAGGCACATCATCTCTGAGGTAAGACAAGAAAAGAAAAGAGGAAAACTGCCTCATAAATCAAAACATTTGTTTTAAAAAAGCAAAACTTTGCTTCTAAACCAACTTTACTCAATAAAGCTCTCTCTTTTTGCTCTCCTTTTCTTTTCTTCTAAAAATTTAGCTTTAAAAGCAAAATTCAATTTTACCTTCAATACCAACGCAATCCAAACAATGCCTTAACATTCGATCTTCTCAGTGTTAACTAACAATTCCAACACAAATCACAGATTACTATATACAAAAAACAATCACAAAATTCAACAAAACTGATTTGATCAAAAAAAATTATATATATAGAGAAACGACCTTGTCTTTATCATCACCAGATAGAAGAGAATTATCGAATTGATTTTCAGCACCAATCTCTCCACCGCTTCCACCAACGCCAGTAGCGTACGCGAAGAACCAGTAGGCGGCGATCACGAAAGCCGCGGCGGCGACGCTGACTTCGACCTCCCACCACGACGGCAGTAGGAAATCAAACGCCGTGTCGATCATGCCGGAATTGTTGAATTGGAATTGTTTAGCCATTGGATCAGGGAATCGGAGAATTTTCTAGGGCTTTGATTAGAGAAAGTCAGACCCTAGGGTTTGCAGTATTGAGAGTATTGGTGGAGAGAGAGAGAGAGTGAGAACGCGAGCATTGTGGAGAGGGAAAGTCAAACGGGGATGGTGGTTGGACGTGGAAGAAGAGACAGACGACGTTGTTGAATGCGATGTTAATTGAGAGAATAAGGAGAGAGACTGTGTGATCATTGTTGGGTTTTTAGTGACTAATTTGCCCTTGCTGTTGTTTGAGGTGTTGTGTGGTTTAGGGTGAAATAAAGTGGAAGATGTGAGGGTACTCTTGCCAAAAGAATTCAAAAAGGCAATGAACTTTTGTTGTAACGCCTAGAACTTTGACACGTTGTCCCTATTTACAACAAGAAAAACAAACAGATTTATTGTTCAACTCCAAAATAAATAAATGAATACAACACACTTGTAAGAAAGAATTGTTTTGTCTAAATTTATAGTTAATTTTTGTGTTTTTAATTTTTTTTCTCAAAACAAAAATGAATTAATTGTTAATTGTGAGAATTTTTTTATAATATTTGATAATGCATTGTTCATTTTTATTTTATTTTATAGTATATGAAAATTATCTTCATTGAGAATTAGATAAGGTAATAAATCCACCAATCGCTTAGAAAAGTTATGACTGTGTTCTCATGTACCGGTGTTCATATCTATAGATGCGAATACAAATAAGAATATTAATTCATCGGATAAGATAGATCAGTTAATTACTTATGAAGCTACTTTTGTGTTGCATCTATAGATACAAAACACCATGTGAGTTTATGTGTCCCTCTTTGTATGCATGAATGACACATGACAAACCACTATCGCCTAATATGTTCGCATTTATAGTTGTGAAAAGGACAGTCACTACACACTCAATTTATACCTTAAATTTGAAACTAAAAACTCTCAACAGACTCAATTCTTCATCAACATTAAAAAACAAAAAGGTAAAACTTACACCCTCAAGTGTCATCCCATGGTATGAACTATAGTGCCATCTCTTATGTTTTTAGTCACAATCCAACTTAACAAACGATCTGAATTTATGTTCTCTTCTTTAAAGGAAAAAAATATTTTGAACATATGCCCTAAATCAAGTACAACTTTTGGAGCTGTTTCCATACAAAGGGTATTCACTTACTTAAAAGATTAGTATCAAAATTAAATAATCACACCCAACGCATGAATTTGACCCTTTATTTATTTATTTATTTCCATTTTACCTATGAATTCATACAATAAATGAATTTGTGACTTTTAGCCCAATCAAATCCATCCAAGTTGCAGCCCTAGTGTCATCTTGGTAGACTTGACACTCTTTTGCAACACGCTTCATTCAGCCATTCCATTACTCACACTTTTGCAACAATCTACTCTCTCACTTTCATTATATCTTATTCGTTGTCTTTCATTCTTACTTTTTTTTATAATTTTATTTAACAGATAATTTTTAAAAGAATTCAATTTATTCGAAAATCCACCGTATGCCCCCTAATAATTGAGAATATACGATAATATAATTGTGTCCCTTACTGAAAACCTTTTTAATATTTTCAAGTGTACTAAAGTATAGTAAAAAATTTTAATAAAGAAAATGATGTGGTTTGCAAAGAAGATGATGCTTTTGTGTGTGTACGTATATATACACATGTATGTATAGTAAGGGAATAAATACATCCCACTTATTGATGATGAGAATCTACAAAGAAGATGATAAGAACCAATTCCTGTTCGTGCTATGCGAAAGAAGTCAATGTTAATGTTTTATGACGTTCACGTGAGTTCATCGTAAAAAACATATTAACAGATAAATTATGCCCCTGTTTGGTATGACTCATTTCTAACTTATTTCAGATTTTAGCTTAATTTAAGCTATTTTGATGTGTTTGGTTCAGCTTAACAATACAGCTTATAACTTTTTGTAAATCAAAAATCAACTTATTCTTTGAGTGGGAGAGGAGAAGCTTAATTTATAAGTAAAAAAGCAGCTTATGTTCACAGTTATAAACTATAAGCTGTTAGGTTATAAGTTATAATCACTTTCCCACAGCTCTATCAAATGAGGCCTATATATGGAATGTGGGGATACCTCTTTTTCTAATGTTAAACTGTGTAAAATTTTAAACTTTATAAATAATTCATAAGTCAGCACCAAAAAAAAAAATAAGTCAGCACCAAAAAAATATTAGGGTAAACTACCAATAGGTCTCTTTGGAGTCTTATTACCCAATAGGTCATACTTTGGAGACTTATTACCCATTAAGTCCTATTTGATATAATTTATTAAGTGATAAAGATAAATTTATCAGTCTTTTTTTTTTATGAATAATTTTATAGTGATAAATTTATCAGTCTCTTTGTTTTATGAATAAATTTTTAGTGATAAATTTATCACTCTCTTATTTTTATAGTGTTAAATTTATTAGTTAGGACCTGTAGGTAAATAAGTCTAGTTAACAGGACTAATTGGTAAGTACTCCCAAAATATTACAAATTTATAGTAAAATTTATAATTTTAATTATTAATATTTATAATGTTTACTATATATTTGTAATTATAATTTTTACTGTCGTATTTGCCCTAAAACAAGTGTGTGGAGCATTGGTGAATGGTCAGATTCATGTTTTTTTTTTTTTTTTTTTGGGTGCCAATTTTGATGTCTTTCAATCCATTTTGTGAAAGCTATGTCTGGTTGATTCGAGCTGATCTGATGGCACGTATTATAAAGATGTCTCCTAAACGGAAAGGGTTATTTTGTGTGGTCTGTAGTGATTTAGTTCAAATGGCCGACGTAGATATGGGATGGGCCTATGGGAGATTCTATTTGAATCCAAAATATATCAGTATGTTGAATTTAAATTCATAAATTTCAATTCTTGTTATATTTAAATATAAATTTATTAATATGGACAACACAAATTAAATTTTAAAATATATATATATTTTTTTCTTATGATATACCCTAATAAATTATTCCTATTCAAATCTCAGTATCTTTTTTTTTCAAGAGATCAATGTTTTTCTTCTTATTCTTCTTCTTCCTCCTCCAAAATTCTAATTCACCCTACCAAAAGTCACCATCATCATCAACATCATTATTTTTTATTATTTTGAAACTCTAAACTTTAAAAAAAAAGTTTAAACAAAATCAAATAATAGATGAAAGTAATAATCAAAATAGTTTTTTGAAACAATATATCAAAAAAGAGATAAGTATTCATATAAAGGGGTTTCACAATTTTTGTAGAGTATCATAAATTATTTTCTATATCATTTTTTTGACAAAAATTAAAGGGTCAAGTAGTTAGTTTAACAATAACATCTTATTAGAATTGTTCTTATTTTATCTTTTAAATAGTACATTATTTGAGAACTACTATTTCTTGTTAGCGCCTGATGCTTATGTGCTTATAAGTTTGATTTTTACTTTTCACGAGTATTCTTGTGGATAATTCATAATGTAATTTTTTACGTATTGAAAAGTTTTATAATGCTTATGTGAAAGTTTGATTTTTTGTATTTATAATACTTATGTGCTTATAAGTTTAGTTTTTTGTTCCTATATTTGAGAATTATTTTCTATATTGAAAAGCTTTGGAAATAATTTAATTTTTTAATTTGTTTATTATTTATTATTTAAATTTACCTTAAAAGTAATTTGAAAAAATAATAAGCAGCAATGAGAAGAAAATAAAATTTTAAATAATTAAATAGGATGTACTTTGAAAATATTTAATCGTCTTTTTGAGTGTAAATAGAATCCCAAACAAATGTAGTCTTTCAAAGGCTTGGGTCTGATGTTAGAGATCAAGCCCATCTATTTTAAAATAGGTTTGTTGATCAGTTTGGCAGCTGCTAAGCTCAACAGGCTCATCCCAAGTCAGGTAAATCTGATTGGATGAATCTTTTTAAAGAAATGGGAGAGGAAGTTGGATGAATCCACAAAGATTATATATAGATAACATCAAAATAGTAATGACAATTCAATAATAATTATCCAAACACTACTTCAAATTTGAATTACAAACATGACCCTAACTAGATTCAAAGAACTTGGACGTTAGTAACAATTGAGAATCAACATTAAATGTAAAATGTGAATTAAAAAAATCAGCATTAATGAACAAATTATTAGAAAACTTATAAATAAAAAAAAAAAAAACTTCCTCATTCTGTCTAAATAAGTACACTTATTTGAGTCATATTATTTCTTTATTTTTTTTCAAATTTTTTCATAAAATATCAAAAAGTACACTAAATAAGCAAATATCAAACAACCTTTCATTTTTAAGTGGATGACCTTCGCTAGACCTCGTTTTAGAATATACTATTTTAGTAATTTTTTAATTTTAAAAAAAATATATATACAAAAAAATAGAGAGAGTGATGTGACAATTTATAGTGACTTTTTGACTTTTTGGCTAAAACAAAAAGTTGCCGAATGAGAAGTTGACATTCCATATTCAATTTGTCTACTTTACGAAGCTTTGCTTCTTATTGGGGGGTGTTTGGGAAGCCTTGGGTTGGGCTATTTTAGCCTCAATTGAAATAATATCCAAAAAACCTCATTTGTGCATGATTTTAAAAAAAAAAAAAAAAAAAAAAAAGAAAAGGTCAAATGATTCCGGCTTTGAGCAACGCAGACCTACTGCCACCAACAGTGTAGGCTCAGAGACAAGTGTAATTACAATATTACCCCTACATAGTAATTTCGGGAAAAATAAAATCAAGGGCAATTTTGTCATTTTAATTTAACATCATTTCAAACACATTTTTCAATACAACAACTCAAATAAAAATTCATCCCATCTTCCCAAACACAAAAACTAAAATAGCCTACTAAAATAGTTAAATAGCCAAAAAGCCTAAAAAATAGCCACTTCCCAAACGAAGCCATTATCAACCAGCAAGGTTGCAAATTAATCAAGTCAAGTCAAGCTTTATAAGACTCAAGCTCAACTTGTTTGTTTATCGAGTTCGATTATTTAATTCGAGCTTAGCTCGAAACTCAATAATTATTTTTTTTTACAATTATTTACATTTTATTTATTTTATAATTTAAACAAAGATAAACAAGCTAAACTTATTTTAACTCGAACTCGCTAGTTTACTAAACAAGTCCAAAAAATCAAGCTCAAGCTAATTTATTTATTTAACGAGCCAAGTCTACGAACAACTTGGTTCGTTTGCAGCACTATCATGCCTTTGCTCATTTGATTGCCTAGTTCAAAAATATATATGATGTTATCTACATGATGTGTTTATGAACACTAAAAAACCACTACATATACTAATTAATTAGTCTCATAATTACTTAACAAAAGTAAGTATGCTTCACCCGTAAATTTTTCCCATTAGGCGATTGGTTTAGAACACTACATAAGCATTATCAGAGGGTGCTTTTAGACTACAATAATAAAAGTGAGTTAGTACATATAATTTTTTTTTTTTGTTACATGATCAATTTAGAACATTGCATAACATACCATATAAAATGAACACCCAACTTAGTGCTAATATGTCACACTATTTTTATAACAATTTTACCCTCACAACTTGCACAGTCGACTTCATAAAATTGTTTCACTTTCTAAATTTGAAATTTAGGCTTGTTTTAAGAAGTTAAGATTTAGTCAGAAAAAATTTAAAAGATTTGCACATTTTTTTAAAAGAAATTCAAAAAATTATTAAAAAAATTAATTTTCATAATAATCCTAAATATTGTTTTGGAGCAATAGAACAATAAGACAGGTTAATAGAAAAATTGGGAAGGAAGTAAAAATATTAAAAATTTAAATTTAATTATTTAAAAATTATTTAAAGTTATCATTTTATAATTTAAATTCATTCTACAATAAATTTCGTACTATACAAATTCAATTTTAACCACGGGAGGGGAACATAAAATTATTCGGGGGTAAAAATGGAAATGGAGGTGAATATCCAGGGAAATGATGAGCCAATGAAAAGGATACAGATGGGGAAGAGGGGTCAGAAGTGGGGGGAGTAGAACACTGACACATGTCAAACCAAAAAGCGGGAATCATACGTGAAGGCATTTAGGTTTATAACGTTCACTTCTCTTTCTCTCTCTCTACTTCCTCTCTCTTTCTCGTCTCTTTATATACATACCCTTCCTTTGTCGCCGCCTTGCCTCCTCACTCCCAGGTACTTCACTCTCTCTCCAAACTCCCCCCTTTCTCTCTCTACAATTCTCTCGCTCCAAACACTCTCCTCTTCTTCTTCTTCTCATTTATCTGTAGCTCAAAATTCGTAGCTTTTTTTTTTTTTTTTTTTTTTGCTCTGCTCAATTTGACACTCTTTTTCAATTATCGTTTTTTCTTGTGAATTTAGAGTTCTGTCTTTTTCAAATTCGTGTAGATGGTAACGTTGTTCTCTGATGCTTTTTTTTTCTTTTGGTGCAAATTGTTTTATATTATAGATATAGGCTGATATGCAGATTAATTATTATGCAAACCTTTGTGTAATGCTCTGTCCATGTTTGTTAATTTTTATTCTTTGGCTTGCTGGTTTTTTACTCTCTCAATTCTCAATATATATACATATACACACACACACATACAGATACAGTCACACACAAAGAGACTTGCAAAATTCATCTCCAGATATTAATTTGATGCCGGGCAATGGCCTGTTATTTACCAGTTCTTGGACATGTTTGCCGGTCTCTGATGGATCACTAAATAATTACTACTTTCTTTGGAGTTGGATGGATTGATAGAAGCATAATTTTATTATTATTATTGTTATTATTTTTAAAATTTTCATTTACAGCATGGTAAAATGATATGCCCACAATTCTGGGCAAATTATTATTTTTTTTTAAATTATAATTTGCAACAACAAAGCATTTTTAATTCCGTAATATGGAAAAAGTTATATAGAAATTTAAATGAAGTTTGAAATTAAGAACAGATGTATCAGTTCCCCTTTTTATCAACTGGTGGGAAGTTCTACACCCATTGTTTTTCTTGGAAGAAGGGTATGTTTTATTTTGTACTTGATTTTTCATGACCAGGAGAAAACAAATCTTAATTCTAAAGACATTTCTGTTATCACGTATTTGAAATTTTGAATTGTCATCTTATATCAAATAACTAATATTTGAGCTGATGAAATCCACCCCCTTCCCCAAGCTATAAAAAAAAAGATTACCACACCTAGAAAGATACTTCTTATGTCTACTTTGTTGTTGGAGTTGTATCCATATCATACTTGTATTATCGAATACCAGCACTCCTCGAATACTTGCAGATACATGCCCGATATTTCCTAAACGTATCCGATACTTGATGTTAATTTTGAGAAGTATTGGATACTTTTTGGACACTAGGTCATGTATCCAAACTATTATGAAATTGAGATTACAATAATTTTTTCATAATAAGCAAACCAAACCAAACCAAGCCTCGAGTCCCATCAAATAAGGTCGGCAATTTTTTTCATAATATTAGAGTATAATTGTTAGAACAAATACAAGAATAAATTTTTAATAAATTTTTATTTCTTACCAAAGAAAGTAGTGAGATTAAAGTAGTCCTATACTTTATCAGATTCATGTATCCACAGAAAAGAAAGTAAACTGACTATTGACTCTTAAATAAATATTTAATTCTTGAAGAACTGTTTTTCACCATTCTTTGAGCTCATGTATAAATTCTAAAAGTTATAGTTTTTTTTCTTCTTTTTTTATATTTATTTATTTTTTAATTTTATTTTTAATCCTGGCTGTACCCATGTCCTATGTTTTTGGATTTTGTTATTTTGCAGTATTTGTATCCGTATCCATATGCATGCTTCTTCATAGCTTAGCAGGTTGAGTCTAGTTGCTAACATGAGTTGGTTGAATATGGATTTAGGCTAATTCTAGAGGAAACTTAATTTTGATCATGAGGCATTGAAAGAGTGAGCCAAATTCTAAAAGGATTTCAGCATGGCTCCTACTCAACCATCAGTGGAGACTGATCTGGACAGTAAACTACATTCATCTGTGAAAGTTGCAGCCCACAATGCGAATAAGAATTTATTGGCCAGATCATCCGGGAAGAGTTTGATGTGCATAAGTAACCCTGAGGACGCTTTCATTGAATTGGAAGGTGAATTTGATGAACAAATTAATGCTCCAGAGGGTGATGATGACATCAGGGTAGCTGAAGCAGAGGACTCGGATGCAACTGATTATTCGAGCTCATTTGGTGGCACTGTATCTGGGACAGAGAATTGTTCTGGATCGAGTGACGCTGAAGTTGAGTCATGCTTCTACGGTGATGAAGGTTTCGGATTTGACGGTTTTAGCAGTGTTTTTCGAATGAGGTGTGTTTTTTTATTCATATGCATAATCTAGTTTGTTTTTAGTTTCCACCAAGGGAGATATCAACATTTAAGAAACCCTGGCTGTTAGATGGTAGTGCACAATTAGTTGTATTTCCAAAAGCAGCAGTCATAGATTCATTTAATTGCATAAATTAGATTTTAATGTAAGTTTACATGCACCTCGTAGAAGTCTTCTAGCTCACGGCATCTCTGGACAAGTCAGTTGATTAAATGACAATTTGCATGCAGTAAATTTAACATAAGTTTATATGCACCTCAGAAAAGTATTTGGGTTAATCATATTTGGATATCTCACAATTAATTATTAAGCGGGAAATCGTAATTTTCTAAATAAGTCCTTTTATGTATTACATTTTCATGGAAGTTGATACTTATGACGTTATCAGTGAATCTTAATGCTTGAAATAAAAGTTTCGTCATTATTTTGTAAAGTAACCAAATCAATAAAAAGTTGCATGAAGGTATTACGTTTTGAAGTTGAGATCTTGATTCTCTTCTCCAATAATTTGAACTTTTGTCATTTTCAGTTAATCATAATGCTTGATATTAAAGTTATATCATTATTTTGTGAAGCAACATTATCAATACAAAGTTGCATGAAGGGATAACGTTTTGAAGTTAAGATCTACATCCTCTGCTCCACTATTTTGAACTTTGGCTGGATTCAGATCAATGTCTTAATTATTTTGTGTCTGCTTATGTTCTGTTTTTGTTGTTATGTATTGACTGCAATACCTTGGTCCTGTAAAGTGGCTGAGGGCCTGAGACCATGTTTTGAATACTTCAACCTTTTACATGAAGAAGTTACATTTTGAAGCTGAGAACTACAAACGCTGCTGCCCCAATATTTTATCTTCTGGATGTCCTGAAAAGCCTTGGGACTTTAAAGTCACCAAGACCATTTTTTGAATGCTTCAACTGTATTGAGCTCATCTAGTGTGATCTAGGATATGGCGTACAAAGGATAGATATCAATGTCATCAATCTAGCTAATATAGTGGGATCCCTTCTGTGTGCAAATCATTTCATATGTAATTTCACCATTGTCTGGGTGAAGAAAGGCCAAATGATTGATATCGAACACCAGAAATTCAATTTTTTCCCTAGCAATGACAGACAAGAATGTTATGCATTTGAATTTATAAAGATCACTTACTCGTCCTTGGCTTCCTACATGATTCACACCAAGGTTGCATTATACATTCTAACTATCCATGGTTCACATTTTTCAGGAAGAAGAAGTTGACGGCTCATTGGAAGAGCTTTATACGTCCTTTGATGTGGCGGTGCAAATGGACAGAATTGAAAATTAAGGAATTTCAATCACAGGCATCAAAGTATTCAAGAGAGCTTGCAGCATATGATCAGAGAAAACAGTTGGAATTAGATCAGTTCACATTAGAAAATTTAGGTTCAAAATCATTGCCATTTACTTTTCAAAGTCATGGAAAAAAGGTCATGAAGAGGAGGAAAAGAAAGAGAGTTGAAGATACAACTGATATAGCATCATATATTTCACAACACAACCTTTTCTCCTATGGTAGTACAATTTTCTTCTGTATACTTGTGCATTAGATTTATGTGGATTTGATCTTTCTCCTCCAACTGTTGTTTTGTGACTCTAGCATGTGATATATGGCAGAAAATAAGAAGCCTGACCCAGATGGTACTTTTGTGGCTGAAGAATCTGGTAATCCAGGTAAAAGTTTCTACTGTACTTCGACTCTATTGTCATCTTGTATGACACGAGTTACTTGAGAATTGCAGAAAGCATCTAGGTGTATATTGTCTTTTTTGCACAAATTAAAATTTTGTATTGCGAAAATTCCATGTGAATGATTGAAGCGGGATCTGAATGATTGGGGCTGGGGATTAAGATTGGATGTGGACTTAACCATTACATAATTTACGCAATGTGGCTCCTTTCATTCTCAAATTTGATGTACTTTAAAATACTTCTATGTTAGCTTTGATTACCATTAAGAATGGAACAACTATAGACTATTAAGAGTCCTTTATTTTTTCACTTCGAAAATATGTTGTTTCAACATTTTCCATTCTTGCTGGTTTATATTTTCTTTCCGTTAGCCATTCTAAAGTTTGAAGTATGCCATATGAGGATGTGGAAAGCAAAATGGAATGTCCAATTCTTATTTGACATGCAAGTGATGGATGTTTTCACTCATAAATGATATTTGTAAAGGTTCAAAATAGTTTTGTAAGATCAAGTCTAGTCTTATGCTACTTTCTTCCCTATGTTTCGTTCAAAAGAAAGTATGATACAGAAATGGCAAGTGCTTAGTTTTCAACAATTATGAGTAATCGAGTGCTACTGTGTGTCTCATGTGATCAACCCCTGGTTATCAAGTAAAAGGAATTTTTCATAAAATGTCTGAGAGGTTTACATATAAAAGTGACATGATAAAACGATCGTACAAGAGGAAGTGATTTAAACAATGATATTGAGAATGATGAGTGAGGAGGTGAGGAATAGGTGTGCAGATAAATGCATATTAAAGAGGTTAGAGGTATATGAGAGATAGCTGCTAATAAGCCGGCAGCTTATGCTTTCAGGGCAACTAATTGCTCAACATAGGACAATTGTGAAGAATCCTAAAACCTCTGATATGTAGTGCTGAAGAGTCTTTCAAGGCTTACTTGTTTTTCATTCTTTTGGTGGGCTAAAAGCTGGTGACACTTGTAGGATTTAGGGTTTATAATGTAGTAATAAGCATTAGAGTATGAAGGCTTATTAAGCAATGCTAGGATGGTAAAAACATTAATTGCAAAAACAGTAATAAGTTTTTTTTCCACCTTTTACTGGACTGGAAATAAATGATCGACGGATGAGAGGGCTTGGAATTGCAAATGAGGAATTCTTAGGGTGGATTAATTACTAACTAGCTCTGTTATGAATATTAAAATGTTTGTAGGGTATACAGAATCGGAGAAAAGAAGAAGATTCCAGTAACTTTTATATTTCCTTAGGTGTCACACCAGTGGACAAGATTGCATCACACAATTCACAAGAAGCATAATAATAGGAAATTTTCCTTTGATTAGTTTAATGCTGGCTTCCAATTTTTTTTAATTCTACTAGTATTTGTACTTCATGTTTTGAAACTTAAATACATTGATTACTGGAACCTAGACAAACCTACTATGATCCACAAATAAGAACTTAACACCACAAGTTGGCCTCATGACCCACTATGGAACACAATCACGGCCTATCTCCAACAAATTTTGGAATTACTAATATGTCCTTGGGACTTGCTATGGCTAAAACTAGCTAATACAAGGTCCTGCGTGTCCTGTCTTATCTCTTCTTAAATTTGCTTCCTTGAATTATTTACAAGACTACAACACATTATTTAGTTTTTTATTTTTTTTATTTTTTCAATTATATTCTTTTGTATACTATAAGTGTGTGTTGCTGGCTTGACTTGTGGCCTTGTGTATGCTTATATTTTTTGATAAGAATTTTTTTGAAGGCACATAAGAGATTAGATGTTTGATGGTTTAATTAGGTGCCAGATGACATATTATGTGTGCCCGAGTGATGGACACCAAGTGTCTGAAAAGCATATGGTTCTAATTTTTTGTTAAAAATAATAGGTTAGACAAATTGGATGCGTGTCTAACACCTGTTGGGAGTGGCCGGTGAGTGTTGATATCCTACATGTGTCCGATTCGGACACAACACAATCTTAGAAGTGTCTTTGCTTCTTAGACATATCTATAATCGTCTTCCTTTCTTGATTGCTGACGGCTCAGATGTACCAAGTAGGGATATAAATGTGTGTGTTGTTCACTGTTTAGGCTTGGGAGTCCATAGCAGAGATGAGAAATTAGATTGGGATATGATGGGAAAATTTCTTACATTTATTACCATATTGTTCTTAAGATATTTGGCCTGTTTCCTTAACTTGATTTTAAAAGCCGTCAACTCTGTCTATGGTTGCTCTCTTTCTCTCTCTTTTTTTATATATTTATTTTTAGAAGTTTTTTCTCTTTCACTTCAGATGCATCCTTAGGGAGTATCAATTGTTGGCTACCTAATATGTAGGATTAGGATGATTCCAAAAGAGTATTTATTGTGTAAACAAAAACTTGAATTGTTTCTGTTAGCTCCAACTCACATGCATGCAGAGGAGAGAGTCCAAGGAGGATGGCGTACGAAGACTTACACCACAAGTGAAGGAAGTCTAAGCTGGGCATCTCTCCCTTCTCTTCGCGTTCTTGCCATTGTTGACTCTCACCAATTAAAAAAACAAAGGTAGAAATTTTGGGTGGGTTTGTATCTCTCTCTCTCTCTCTCTCTGTGTATAAATAATGACGGGAGGGAGAGGGTGAATGGTATCATCAGAAATTTGAGAGATATAGAGCTATGAGTTGAGTGAGAGTATTTCTCCTCCTCTGTTTTTATATTGCTCTGTTTTAGTGAAATTCTCATTTCTATTCCGTAAACGTAGGCATTGGGCCGAACCACGTAAATATTTGTATCTTGGTTGTGTGTGTGATTGTTTGTTGTTTATTTTCTGGGTGTCGATCATCCTAACAAGTGGTATTAGAGCCTTGTTGTGTGTTTTTTTGGAAAAACAGAGTGCGATTTTTAGAATTGCCCAGAAATCAAAGTGGTCGAAACTCCCTTTTGACCACACCAAGTGAAAGCTCTCGACGAAACGAGCACACTGAAAACCACCACGTTGAAAAATGACACCGGACAAAGCCGCACGCGCCCAATGCGCCATGATGCCGTTTTCACGCACCGGCCACTGACCTTATGCGCGAGACCAAGGAAGAAGACAGCATCGTGCTGACATCATCGATCCAACCCGTGATCCAACCCGTTGACCCAGCAGCTGGCTGGAGCCATTGACCAAAGCCGAACCTTTTTGACCAAGCCAATGACCAAGCCGCCGTCCAAGTCGTTGACCAAGCTGCGCCGCCCGGCCGTCGATGACGCCATCCCGATGCCGATAGCGTGAGAAATGATCTGGTGCTTCTCAGTCGCTCCAGGGCCTGCCGATCTAAATCGTTCAACCTATTTTGGCTTGATCTGAGTCATTATAAGTCCGTTTTTGATGATCCAATAGTGCTTTCCAACTATTTGAAATATTCCGAACACATCCGTATGGTCAAGTTTTGCGAATCAGATTTCAAAAATTTGCATTTTTTATTTTGGCAATCTGAAGTGCTTTTCCGGCTAATTTGACTAGTTCGGACTCAACAGCGAAGCCTGATTTTCAAACAGAGATCATTTTCTGTAGAGACAAGTGTTGATGGAGGAATCAACGTTGACTTCGAGATCTATGATCAAGCTAACTGCTTCCAACTATGCAATCTAGAAGCCCAGAATAGAGGATGTCTTGTATTGCCGAGATTTGTTTGACCCCATTAAGCTTAATGGAGTCAAACCAGTAACAGAAAACGACGAAGACTAGAAGTGGAAGAATCGAAAAACCATTGGCCAGATCAGACAATAGATCGATCACAGTGTCTTCCACTATGTCGCCCAGGAGATTGATGCCTATGCTCCCTGGATGAAGTTAGAAGGCACATACCAGTCGAAGACTGCTCGGAACAAAGCCCTTCTAATGAGAAGACTTGTAAATTTGAAGCTGAAAGGTGGTATCTCTGTTGCTAAACACACCAGTGAGTTTCAAAATCTAGTGAACCAGCTGGCAACTGTCAAAATGGAGTTAGATGATGAGATGCAATCCCTATTGCTGCTTAGTTCTTTGCCAAACAGTTGGGAGACGTTGGTAGTATCACTCAGCAACTCTGCACCTGAAGGAAAACTGACTATGAGCATGGTCATAGATGCTCTATTCAGTGAAGAGGCAAGAAAGAAAGACATGGGTGGAGATCAGTCCCATGCCCTCGTCACAGAAAATAGAGACAGAGGTGGAGGCAAAGGCAGAAGTAGAGGAAGAAGCAAAAGCAGAGGACGCATCAGAGGAAGATCTCAAGACAGTGGGAAGTCCAAAGATTGTAGAAGTCGGCCGAAGTTCAAGTGTTACCACTGTGGCCAGGAGGGTCACATCATGAAATATTGTTATGCCTTGAAGGGAGAACAAAAACAAGGCAATAGACAGCCAAAGACTGAAGATGGAAACACTGCAGTTATAGTTTCAAAGGATATTGCATTATTCTCTGTTGAAGAAGAAGAATGTCTCCATATGTCAGACAATGACACCGAGTGGGTGGTAGATACAGCTGTTTCTTATCATGCCACACCTCGTAAGGAGTTCTTTAGTACATACCAAGCTGGTGATTTTGGTACAGTGAAGATGGACAACTCCAGTTTTTCGAAGATTGTAGAGATCGACGATGTTCGCCTCCAAACCAAAGTTGGGTGCATGATGGTGTTGAAAGATATCAGGCATGTTCCCAATTTACTCCTGAATCCTATCTTAGGGATAGCCTTAGATCGACAAGGCTATGAGAACTACTTCGGCAAAGGCATGTGGAAATTGAAGAAGGGATTTCTGGTGGTAGCCAAAAGACAAGCAACTAGTACGTTGTACAAGACTCATGCGGAGATAAATTCAAATGGCTTCAACATAGCAGAAGATAAGACATCACCAAATTTGTGGCACAAAAGGCTGGGTCACATGAGTGAAAAAGGGTTGCAGATTTTGACAAATAAGTCTCTTATTCCCTTTGCCAAAGATGCAAAATTGAATCCTTGTGACAACTGCTTATTTGGGAAGCATCATAGAGTCGCTTTCCATTCATCATCCAGAAGACAATCAGAGTTGTTGAGCAGAGTATACTCTGATGTATGTAGTCCCATAGAAGTGGAATCTTTGGGTGGTAGAAAATATTTCCTGACGTTTATTGATGACGCATCACTTAAAGTATGGGTTTATGTCGTAAAGACCAAAGCTGAGGTGTTCCAGCATTTTCAGACATTCTATGCTATGGTAGAAAGGGAGACTGGAAAGAAGCTGAAGTGTCTCCGAACAGACAATGGAGGTGAGTACACGTCATAGGAGTTTGAAGCCTATTGTGCTACTTGTGGCATCCGGCATGAGAAGACTGTTCCTGGAACCCCACAACACAATGGTGTAGCCGAGAGAATGAACCGGACTATTATAGAGAAGGTCAGATGTATGCTTAAAATGGCAAAGTTGCTAAAACCATTTTGGAGAGAAACTGTTCGTGTTGCTTGCTATCTGATTAACAGATCGCCATCCATTTCACTGAATTTTCAGATTCCAGAAGAAGTATGGTTTGGAAGAGAGATCTCTTACTCTCACTTGAGAGCTATGTTACATGGACTCGGGTACGGGTGTCGGGTGCGGGTATGTATCTAGAGGTCGGACTCATTAAATCTTAAATTTAAGGGTACGCGGACTCGGCAAAAAAATATCATATTTTTATATTTTTAATCTAATATGTGAGATAAAATGGTACTATATGTAACTTACAGTGTCAAAATGACATTTATAGTAATTAAACAATAATATACACATATGATAATTGTGTTATATACAATTATATAAGAAGTATCCGTTGAAAAGTATCCGACACATATCCCATACCCTTGTCCGAGTGTCGGGTGTCCGACACGGGTATTTAATCTATTTTGAAGAGTCCGTGTAACATAGCTTGAGAGTGTTTGGGTGCAGAGCATTTGCACATGTATCCAAGGACCACAGACAGAAGCTAGATGATAAAGCCACTCCATGCATTTTCATTGGCTATGGAGATAATTTGGATACAGATTATGGGATCTGAAAAGCAAGAAGGTCATTCGAAGCCAAGATGTGGTATTTCAAGAAGGTCAGACCTTAGAAGACTTTGGGCAACTAGCCAAACCCAAAGTTGATGATGTTTCAGAAATTATTCCTAATCTTACACCATCACAGAATGCTACCGACGAAGAAGAGCTGCCACAACATGAAACCAATGATGTAGAGTTGCAGGATGGTTTTCTAGAAGAAAAAGATCTAGAAGAAGAGGGTGTTGAGCAGGGGGAGCCACAACCCCCTCCGCCAGAGACTGTTGGTCCACAGTTACGAAGATCAACAAAAGAGCCTAAGCCATCATCAAAATATCGTGCTTCTGAGTATATTTTGCTTACTGATGAGGGGGAGCTAGAAAGTTTTCAAGAAGCTCAGAATCATAAGGAGAAGAGTAGCTAGCAGTAAACTATGCAAGAAGAGATGCAGTCCTTGTAGAAAAATCAGACTTATGATTTGGTAAAACTTCCCCAGGGTCGAAAAGCATTGAAGAACAAATGGGTGTTCAAACTGAAGAAAGATGGCAACGAAAAGCTAGTCAAGTATAAGGCTCGATTGGTTGTCAAAGGTTTTGGACAGAAAAAATGTATTGATTTTGATGAAATCTTCTCGCCAGTTGTGAAATTGATATCCATTCGAGTAGTTTTGGGACTAGTGGCCAGTTTGAATTTGGAACTCGAACAGATGGATGTGAAGACGGCATTTCTCCATGGTGATCTAAAGGAAGAAATTTATATGGAGTAGCTAGAAGGTTTTGAAATAAAAAGGAAAGAAAACTTAGTGTGTAGATTGAAGAAGAGTCTCTACGGCCTCAAACAAGCGCCGAGATAATGGTACAAGAAGTTTGACTCATTCATGGTGGGCCATGAGTACAAGAGAACTGCTGCAGACCAGTGTGTATATGTCAGGAAATTTTCCGGTGGAAACTTTATCATACTCCTGCTCTATGTTGATGACATGCTGATTGTTGGACAGGATGCCACCGTAATCAAATCACTGAAGAAGGAGTTATCACAGTCCGTTGACATGAAGGACCTAGGCCCTACACAACAAATTTTGGACATGAAAATTATGCGTGACAGGGAAGCCAAGAAGTTGTGGTTGTCACAGGAACAGTACGTTGAACGGGTGATTGAGAAGTTCAACATGAAAGATGCCAAGCCAGTCAGTACTCCGCTGGCTAATCATTTCAAGCTGAGCAAGAGTTCTTGTCCTTCTTCTACAAAAGAAAGAGAAGAGATAGAGGCTATTTCTACTCATCCGTTGTAGGGAGTTTAATGTATGCAATGGTGTCCACCCGACCAGATATTGTTCATGCTGTTGGAGTAGTAAGCAAATTCCTTTCTAATCTAGGGAAAGAGCATTGGGAAGCAGTCAAGTGGATTCTGAGGTACCTTAAGGGTGCATCCAAAATGTGTCTGTGCTTTGGAGGAGCAGAACCAATCTTGGAAGGCTATATGGATTCAGATATGGCGGAAGATCTTGATGGTAAGAAATCTACATCAGGATTTTTGTTCACTTTTGCGGCCCCCGAGGGGGGGCTGTGTCTTGGCAATCCAAGCTGTAGAAGTGTGTTGCTTTATCCACAACCGAGGCAGAGTACATTGCCGCAATAGAAGTTGGGAAAGAGATGTGGTTGAAGTGGTTTCTCCAAGAGTTTGGATTAAAGCAAAAAAAGTTCACTGTACATTGTGATAGCCACCGTGCTATAGACCTAAACAAGAATTCTATGTACCATTCTTGCACAAAGCACATTGATGTTCGGTATCATTGGATACGCGAAGTGATGGAAAAGCAGTTATTGGAACTGATCAAGATCCATACAGATAAGAATCCAGCCACCATGCTTACAAAGGTGGTCTCGAGAGGCAAACTTGAAATTTGCAGAGACATTGCCGGGATGGACTGCAAATGAGAAGTCAGTCATGTATGTAGGTATTGAGGGGGAGAATTGTTAGCTCCAACTCATATGCATGCAGAGGAGAGAGTCCAAGGAGGATGGCGTGCGAAGACTTCCACCACAAGTGAAGGAAGTCTGAGCTGGGCATCTCTCCCTTCTCTTCATGTTCTTGCCATTGTTGACTCTCACCAATAACAAAAAAAAAAGGTAGAAATTTTGGGTGGGCTTGTATCTCTCTCTCTCTCTCTCTATGTGTATAAATAGAGACGGGAGGGAGAGGGTGAATGGTATTATTAGAAATTTGAGAGATATAGAGCTCTGAGTTGAGTGAGAGTATTTCTCCTCCTCTGTTTTTGTATTGCTCTGTTTTAGTGAAATTCTCATTTCTGTTCCGTGGTCGTAAGGGGTTGAACCACGTAAATATTTGTGTCTTGGTTGTGTGTGTCATTGTTTGTTGTTTATTTTCTAGGTGTCCATCAGCCTAACAATTTCCTACCTTTTTCTTCATGCACTTCTCTATATCTATTTGGTTGGGATTGCTTTGTAGATATGGAATAACCAGATGCTTTCCATGTAGTCAACTATTTATGCACTTAGTGTATGAGTGGTTGGAGTTCCTAAGTTGTATACTTCAAACCAACTATGTGGTTAATTGTATGGAACTTGTTTTGTAAAACAAGAAATGGAAAAAAATGCTATTGTCTGGATTAATTGGATACCAAGTTGATGTTTTGCATGACAAATTTCCCTCTCACATTTCTTTTTTACTTACAATTGTAAAACAGCATCATAGTTTTGAAATTTTCTTTTATGCAGTGCAGGACTGGATTGGTAATTTTTTTGAATATATCTTTGGTTTTAGTTTTATGCATAGAATCCAATCAAGGTGGTTGTTGTATCTGGCTAAGTTTTGTTTCTAATTGATATCTTGTATCTGATTGTATATTTCATTGTTAGAAAAAAGTTTATCCGTTATTAACATTTATTCTTTTGTGTCTTACTACCTAATACTTCATTGAGAAATTATAATAATTGTACAAATACCTAATGATACCATGCTAATGCTTTATGATCTAGACTGCCAGCATTTTGAAGATCTTATACTATCAAGCACTGATAGTAACTGCTAATTTTTAATTTTTGGTTGTTGTGGGGGAGTGTTTGCAGAACACAATACCACTGGGCATGACAAATTTGGTATTCATGACGATTGTTCATTTCGCGAATCCAAAGATATTAATGACTCTGTAGAGGAAATCGTTCAAAAGATTGAAACGATGCACTGTCATGTTCAGAGACTGAAGTCTCGACTTGTCGTGGTGATTGCTGAAAATGGCATGAAGTTCTCTTCCTCTGAGAATCTGAGCCATCTTGTGCCCTGTGATGGACAGACTAGCTCTCCTCGCAGTCCTACTTTCTCTGCTGGCAATGGAGACACAACATCATTAGGAGCTTTGTATAATCCAAATCAGCAAATGTCAGAATATGATTTTGGAGATTTTGTTATGCCTGAAAACATGGTGTCAAGTTATGGAGAGGCTAGTTCTGTTCCGGATATTATTGAAAGCACAGTTAGTCTGTTGTCCTCAGCTGATGTCACCGTGCATCAGCCACAGATCGGAGATTCGAGTGAAGCTGTAAGCAATCTTTATGAAATCAATTATTTATTTTTATTCATCTTTATAACCTTCAATCTTGTGATAACTATTAAACAATGATTTATTTATTAGCTCCCCTCCACTTGCATACTGGATTTCTTCTTGAGCTATTGCTGATTTTTTTAATTATTTATAATCAGTGGCTGCCGATTTAACATCTAAACTTTTTATTTTGCTTTTATGTGGGTTAATTGGTATGCTAAAGGATACTTATGTTGGCTGGACTTGGCTTCTTCACTATTGGGATTGCATTCCAGATTGGTTATTGAACTCATAGTCGTTACTATGCTGTCACAAATGCACACACAAAGGCTTACAGATTTCACACGCACATTTATTTATTTATTCTTGATATCTTAAAGGCTTTCACTTTAAATATAAATGGTACGGATGGAAAGTTCATTGACTTTGTAATTATTTGGTTTCTTGCAACCATTAGAGATTTTTTTTTTGGGTTTCGTTTTGTAATAATGATATCTACAGATTATGGATAATGTCCAAATACATAATCAAGCAGCTGAAGTAGAGAGGAACACTTCCAAAAAGATACACAATCAAACCACAGAGCAGCACCAGGAACCAGAGGGAAGTGGACAGGAAGAAAGCAGCAACCTTTCTCTGGTTCCAGCTTTAGAAACCGACCCTATAGCAAAAGCTGCGACACTTCATGAGGAATCAAGACTGACATCATGTTTAGCTTCGGAAATTCATTTTCCCAAGTCTAAAAGGAAGCGAGGAGAGCGGAAAGCTGGTTCGGGTGGTTGGAACCGGTGATACTCAGTTGGGCTCGATAGTCAGTGAGTTTCAGAAATTTGTCAGTTATAGACTATCTTATATAGTTTTCTGAGAATTGCAAATTTGTGATAAATGGTGGAAATTGTAGTCTGTAGATTTAAGACATTGGGAATAATACCTTGGTCTATTTTTATTTATAAAATGGTTTCTTAGATACAATTGGCTAAGTTTTGAGTAGTGTGATGGCAACACTTCATGTTACGTTTGCATAGGCATTGGTTTGCTGCTGCATGTGAGGAAATAACTAGGGCTCAAGTTGTTTGATCAACCATTCTTGTTACTTTTGTAGCCTCTATTCATGTATTAGCAAATATTTGTGACGCATGCAGTTTGAGGTCCATGTCCGCGACATGTGATGCTTTATCAATACTTTTAGGCCATGTTTGTTTGGGCGGACTGGATTAGTATTCCCATGACTAATAGTCCTAGGACTATGAATTCGTTGGATTATGTATTTTATCTTAACTAATAGTCAAGTTTAAAATAATTAGTCCGTACTTTAATTGTTTAACCAAATATCGGATTAATAATTTTATTGGACTATTAGTCCAATCCCAAGCTCATGTCCACCCAAACAAACATGACCTTAAGGCCATGTTTGTTTGGGCGGACTGGATTAGTATTCCCATGACTAATAGTCCTAGGACTATGAATTCGTTGGATTATGTATTTTATCTTAACTAATAGTCAAGTTTAAAATAATTAGTCCGTACTTTAATTGTTTAACCAAATATCGGATTAATAATTTTATTGGACTATTAGTCCAATCCCAAGCTCATGTCCACCCAAACAAACATGACCTTAAGTGTCTTATTAGTTTCTAGTTAATGTGTTTATGAGTTATTGGTATTATATATAGCTTGTTAATATAGTTTGGAAGTTGTGTTTGGCTGTCCAGTAGGTTGAAAAGTTGTTTAGTTACTTGCAACCATCATTTGGTTCCTTTTCAGATACTTGCAACCACCCACAAGACACCGTTTTTAAGTAAGACAATGCGTTGTCAGTGGTAGTCGAACTCAAGACTTTTGTGATTGGTCCCAAGCATTCCTTAAACCATTGGACTACCTTGGCTGGTCACAATTTGAGTTAACCTCCTCAAAGGCAAAAATCAGTTTCCATTTCAAGTTATTTGATGTCAATGAATACCTATAATCCTGAAAAAGAGTTTTTATTTATTTATTATTATTAATTTTATTCTCAAAGTTACTCTGTCCCTGAATTGGTTAATGTTATTCCTTGCATTGACTGAATTTGCTAGATCTTTACAAGCAAAACTTGGTGGTCTATCACAAATCAAAAGTTTATGGAAAGAAAACAATTATCAATTCAAAAAGCTGAACAGTATCATGTGATCCAAGTTGCTTTGATGAGTGCATTGATAAGAATGACAGGGTTCACTGGTTTGCTCAGAAATTAAACAAATAAAGAAGCAGAGATTTTGATCCTCCATGATTAATTCTTCTAGTCACAAGAAGGAGGGCAGGCTTTTTGCTACACATTTAGATTAGTGTCCCAACTGTTCTTAAATTGCTCACAATCATTAGATAAAAAAAGGAACCAAAACATGATTACAAAGCTTGGTCATTTTATTATATAGTTTCCATACTCCCTTTATTCCAACAAATGATGGTGCAAGGGACTAATGCTTATGGTGGCTTAAGCAATATTATATGGTTTCCATTCCCTTTATTCCACTAAATGATGGTGCAAGAGTCTAGTGCTTATGGTGGCTTAGCTTAGGTATTTGCTTTGGCTACTATTATATTATTGGGTCTTGTTAAGAATAAAAAAAAAAGGACAAAAAAATATGCAGATTCTAACATGCTTATCATTGAATTCAAAATACTTCTTTTAAATTTTAAAATATTTTATAATCTTTTTACATTTTCTCAGTATAATTTTTTACATTTGTTAGCATTTGTCAAAATTAAAATTAGAACACAAAAAGTTGTTTTGATTTTGAACGTTATTAATTTTTAATTAAAAAAACTATAGTATAAAATAAATTACATTGTAAGAAATTATAAAAGATCCCAATTAAAATTTTGGGTAAATTACATATACATCTCCTGAGATTTGCTTAAAATACGAATTGTCCCTTATGGTTTAGAAAATTACAAATACCTCCGTGTCAGAAATTTTTTATTTAACAAAATTAATTGAAAAAGTGAAATTTGTAACTGTTCACCTATAGAATAATAAAATTATCTGAATTATTAATTGAAATAAAATTTTAACATTATTAAAAACTGTTAATTAACTTGATGATTTATTAATAAAAAGGCCTATTTGTTATGAAATTAAAAACTTTAGGGGGCATAATGTAATTTCTAAAACTACGGGGAATAATTTGTAATTTAAATAAACCTCAAGGGGTGTATTTATAATTTACCCTAAAATTTTCATGTTATTGAATTTTTTACTATTTTATATTTTCGAGTCATAACAAAATCTTATTCACTCCTATTATATTTTAGTTATCAGCATTTTTAAATTAACTAACCTACAACATTTTCTTAAGGTTATGTGAAGGCCATTTTAGTAATTTCATTAAACTGGCTTTTTTTTCACAATAACTCATTTGGGAAGAGTGTATTTTAGCTTAACAGTTAAAAAGTCATTAAAAAAAAAAAAAAAAGACAACAAATTATACAAAAAATCAAAAATTTTATTTTCTAAAAATTATCCTAAACATTTTTTATCAAATATTTTAGCTAAAAAAATTAAAAAATTACTAAAATAATTTATTCCGAACAATCAGTTGGAATAATTCTTGCATGCCAAAGCAAAAGGAGAGTATGTAATAAAGAAAGAAAGAAGAAAATTAAAGAAAAAGAAAGGCAATTGCCAACGAATCTTGCAGAGTCACAAATTGAAGGAAAAGGGTTCTCTCATCACTCACTCACTCACTCTCCTACCCGCATGAACTCCCTTTCCCTCTTCTTCCTCCACCTTCGTCCTCCTTTCTTACTTGCACTGTTTTGTTTTGCTGTTCATGCCAGATCCAAAGAGTTCATCACAAACAAGGTACTCTTTCTCTCTCTCTCTCTGATTTGTTAATAAACCATCTTGTGCAGAGTCTGGTCATTTTCCTTTTGTAATTGCCATGGCCAACTCTATGACTTTACTATTATAATTCACACATAATGCCTCTCTCTATATTCACATCTAGTTTGGTCTTTTATTTTTACTTTTTAGTGTCATGCAAGCTAATGTAGTTGATGATAATGCAAGTACAATGGGCTTGTTTGGTGTTATTTTTTTTCTCAAAGATAATCAGAAAATCCAAGTTAAAAATGACCCTTTTCATAGTTTTTAAATAAATAAATAATTTTTTTAATCTTGTTTAAGCTATTTTGTTTATTATAAAAGTTACATCAAACACTCTTTACTTCAAAATAAACCTTAAAAAAAGATGTAACAAGGTGCATCAAACAATCCCAATATGAATATTAGATGTTCTTCTCAATACTACCGATCTTACAAAATCGATCATGTGGGCTAGTTGGGAAGGGGTGATTCGCAGAGAAAAGAATTGTTGAGAGACAGATTCTATTATTTGGTCAAGACAAACGAGTGACTGTGAAACATGCTGTGGAGGAGGTGGGGCTTAGGGCTCAAAATTCCATTTATGGTGAGCCCATCACTTAGACTTTTGAGTTTTTATAAAAGTAGCCATTTGTTACAAGCTCGATTTTGTATGGCTTAAATGGTTCGAATGTATTAAAACGATGTCGGTTTATTCCTAAAACGATATTATTTTGAGATATTCAAGTCATGAAAATTCGGATTACCAAACATTGTTGTTGCTATAATATAAATATAAAGATGTTTGGTACAATTTAAATAAACTATTGAAATTTCTTTCTCTCTTTCTTTCTTTTTTCTCTTTTCAGTTGTTGAAATTTGTGTTGATTGTTTATGAAACTTTTATTTACAATTTATGAGATAAAATAGCTTAAACAATTACAATTTTTTTTTTATTTAAAATTATTGGAAGAGTACTTCTAGATTCAGCTTTTAAATGTTACAAACAAGTGTTTTCCAAAAACCTCTTTAGTAAAATGGCATTCTCGTAGATTTTTTTCCCTTCTAGAATAAAAGTCTTCTCATATATTTATTTATTATTTTTCTTTTGCGCATAAACTTGACACAAAGTCTTTTAGGAAGATAGTTAAAAACTAAAAGTCGGTTTTAATTTATTTTGGGTCATATTATTTTTTTTATTTTTATATGTTTTTTTTAAAAAAGTCAAAAAAAAATTAAAAAGTAAGTTTTTAACCAACTTTTCAAAATAACTATAATGCATTGCGTTTAGAATATTTACGTTTATTTTATTTTATTTTTTATTTATCATAAGTCTGTATATTTTACCAGAATATAATACGGTTGAATTTTTCAAAGACACTCCAATTTTCTATTCTTCAAAAATTATAGAAAGTGGGGGGTATGTAGGAATTTAGGATTAGTTAAATCTTTGCTTTCATAAGGTTAGTTTCTTATATGCCTAGTTCTGTCCACATCAAATTATTATGGGTTGGTTTGTGATGTGAGTTGAATTTTGATTTTTTTTATTATTTAGTTTGGAGCAATATGACTTATTTGGAATGAGTTTTTTTATTTTTTAATTTTTTTTTAAAAAATAAAATAATTATAATTTAGATGTAAAATTTTATTTTATTAATTTTTTAACATATTTTATTTTTTTATAATTATTTTAGTGCAAACCACTTAAAGGCCATGTACCTTTCACCGCCGGTTGTTTTAGGGCACTACTTTGTGGACCAAATTTCGATCCATAAACCGACTGAAATGGCCTCATTTTATTGGGCAATGATGTACCTAACCAAAACGAAACAATTCAATCACTTTCGACCAAACCTTGGCCCATCAATGATTTTCCTATTTTCTATAGTGCATAAAAAAGTAAATACAGGCATGGCATGTCACATCTTGAGTATATTCTATTTGAATATCTAAAAAAAAATGCTTCAGACCCCATTGGGGTCGACCCTCAGTGAGGTGGTGCGTTGTGATTGGAAAAAAAAAATTATTTTATTTTATTTTATTTTATTTTTGAGTGAATGGAGGTCTGCAGCATAGTTGATATCTAAAAAACAAAAAGACAAAAAATTGAAAATAATTGCTTGGTTGCTGTTTTCAGAAAACAGTTTTCAAAAAATTCTACTTTCTTATTTTTCATGTTTTTTTGTTTTTACTGAATTTTTTTAATATTTTAAACAATTTTTTTACTTTTTAGACACACCTAACATAAATACACCTAAAAAGTAAAAAAATTGTAAAAAAAATCTTTTAAAAATTCACTAAATACCAAAAATACAAAAAAAATACAAGAATTCAGTACATTTTTTGTATTTTTATGTATTTATTAATTTTTTAAAATATTTTTTCACAAATTTTTTACTTTTTAGATACATCTAACTAAGGTGCATCTAAAAAAGTAAAAAAAAATATTTAAAATTTAAAAAATATTCACTAAAAACAAAAGAATACGAAAACCAAAAAACTCAGTTTTCAAAAAATTTAATCCAGAAAACTCAAACCAAACACAGTGATTTTTTTTCTTTTTTTTTTTTTTGAATCTTTAGCATAATTCAGATATTTATGCTCGATCCGATACTTCAATAAATAGATATATTTAGGCAGAATTCACTTAAAAAGTGATTGTTTCGTCATAATATTTTATTTCATAATCGATGAATCAATTTAATTAATGTTTTTTCTACCTAATACATGCAAAGAAGCATATTCATGACATCAATGTATTATGCAGTAGAAAGCCTTGGTATCAAAGAGCAATGGAGATGGCCACTCTATGGAAAACCATTTCCAAATCCCCGGAAATTCCCCGTCCGAATGCAACAACATGGAAAACCATTTCCAAATCAACCGAGGTTTCTACCACAAATTCCACCAAACAGAAACTAAGAAAATGCACCTCTCTAAAAGTTGCCACCTCGTTCACACGAGTTTGTTTATGTGCACCAATCTCTTCCTACACCGAGGTTTTCCAATCTGATATTCCTCCAAGAAGAAGCAATAGTTATCCAAGATCAAAGCAATTGCCTACCCAACAAGAAAGAATTCCAAGCGCGCGAGTTAGCATAGAAGGGAGGAGAATTTTCCGAGGAAAATCTTTGACGGACGATGTTTTAATGAGGAGATTTGTGGTGGAAGAAGAGGCAATGATGCAAGTTAGGAGGAGGAATCAGATGGAGATAATTAGAAGGAAAGCTTCCATGAGAAGGAAAATGCTTGGGCCGAGCCCTCTTAGTAGAATGGTTTTGGCTGAGGAGGAATAATGGTTTTCCTTGTATCCAATCCAAACAAGAAATTGAAATTTTTCCCTCCTTTTTATTGGCATATGGTTTGTGGTTTTCTATTATCTTGATTTTCCATGATATTGATACCAAAAATGAATTGAATTGAATATTTTATAATATGGTTAAGTTGGTTATTTGATTAAGACATGTATAAGTTAGGGTGAATTAAACTAACGGTTCCTGTAGTGGTTTCTAACCTTTCAATTGTAATATATTTGATCATAAGTTTTGAATCTCATTCTAAATAAAAACAATTGAATATACTATTGCTCCATTTTAAGAGCAAAGTCATTAATTTGATAAAATATAAACTAGTTTAATAAACATAAATGTCAAAATATTATTTTTGAACTTTTAAAAATTATTTCTACCTATTAAAGATAAAATTATATAAAAATAATAAATCTTTTACATATTTATTTATTTTTTATTTTTTTACTAAATTAATTTTTAGTATACGTTTGAATGATTATCATGTAATGGGTTGTTGTTTTTGTTGATATTTTTGAATAGTTATCATGTAATAAATAATTATATTTGTTGTTAATAGATATTTTTAGATGGTTATCATGTAATGGATGATTATCAGGATTATAATGTGTAATCAATATATTTAATATATGAAATATTTTTAATTTTAGATTTTTTGATTTAATAATGATACCAAAATTGTAGTCATGTTTGACTTTTGAAAAAATATTAATTAATTTAATGAAAATAAATATAAAAAAAAATTATTTCTACCCACCCAAAAGATAAAATTACATAAAAATTGTGTTTGGTTTGTGTTTTGAAACATGTTTTTGGAAGAAAATTTTCAAAAACATGTTTGGTTACAAATTTTCTCAAAAAAAATTCAAAATTATTTCTCTTTCTATTATACATCAATCAATTACTTTTTCTCTCTCCTCTCTCTTTTTCAATCATTTTTTCTCTCATACATACATCTATAACAAAATATCAAATCATTCCAAACTCCTAAACTATTTTCAAAATATACAAAGAAAATTTCTAAACTTTCTCTCCAAATTTTTTTTGAAAATTTATCTCAAAACACAAACCAAACACACCCGATGTGTTTTTAATTTTTTTTTCACCAATTTAATTTTAGTTACTTAGAAAATTTTTCTGAAAATAGATTCTGAAAACCAAATCAAACAAAACTTTATAACTAAAAAAGTTCCAACATTATTCATTAAAAAAAATTACTGTATTACATTTTAAACAACATACAAGTTAGGCAACACAAAACAAGTTTTATGACAATTTTGTTCTTGAAATGGACGTGGGCAAATGAAACATCTTTCATTGTCATTGTTTGGAACATAATTCAAAATTTTAAATCAAGTATATCACAATTAAAAAATCAGGAACCAAAGTGATATAACTTCCAAACTATAGGCAAGGGCGGAGTTAGAGAGGAGCCAGGGGCGTCACGTGCCCCCCCGGGTTTTGGGCTGCCTTTTTTTTTTTTTTTAATACCAATTATAAAGAAAATATATTTTTTAAATTATAAAAATATTTTTTAGAGTGAAATGTTTTTAAAATTATGAGAACAATAATGGTTGTTTTGATTGAAAATTAAAATATTACGATAAATTATATTATTATCTAAGAAAAATTTATAATTTTTTTTAATGTAATGATGATGTCTATTATTATTGGCATGCAACCATAATTAATCTTACTATGAAGATATATAATTTATTGAATTGTTAGTTACATTTGACATATGAGATTCACCCTTCATGTGTTTCTTTATTATTGGTTAATGATATTACATGTCAATGATGACGTGGTATTACCATTATATTGAATTTTTACTCAAATTTTGTATAATTAGCATTATATAATTTAATTTAAGAATCATAACTTTTTTTGTATTGTCCATGATATATTAGTTACAAATAATATTATTTTTTTGATCTTTCTTAAAGTCAATCGTAAAAATTTATGTGAAATATTTTTGTAAAAATTTTAATATTATAATTAATTAGTGCCCCATCTAATTTAATTTTCTGATTCTGCCACTAACTATAGGGACTGTTAATGTAATTGTTCTACATATTAATAAATAGGAATAAGTGTTCAATGTCTTGTTTGATATCGTTTTTAAAATTTTCATGTTCGCTTTTGTGGCGTTTTTTTTTAAATTTTTTTTTATTTAAATAAAATCAGTTTTTTTTTAGATTTGAAATAAAAATAGTTAAACGTTTGGAAACACCTATCATTTCTAATTTTTATTTTTATGAGAAAATAATTTAAGAAAAGTGAGAATTTATTCCTAGTTTAAAAATTATGAATGAGACTGTGAATCTCATAATAGTGGACTCTACTATGGTTTTTATAATCTCTTTCACAATTTTAAATTGGACAATCCAACCAATTGAAGAGTCACAATTTTTGAACTGAATAATTCAATCAATTAGAGAAAAACTCATTCCTTAGACCATCTCCAACGGTATAGCAAATCTGATATCAAATTTGAATTTTGATGAAAATGGTACTATTCTGGGCTCCAACGGTTCATCAAACTTGATACCAAAATGAGATTTCACCAAAATTTTCATCAGATGGGCGACGAAGAAATGAATTCATGCTCCTAACTGGAAAGAGGAGTCGCTGACCAAACGTCACAATTCAATTCTACCCCTAGGAGAGGAGGAGATGTAGGTGACCAACCGTGGTTCCGGTTGACCAACCGGCCAACCAGTGAAAGGTTCAAACAGTTCAAGTTCAAACCGTAAAAAAAAAAAAAATTGCCTAACCGGTCGACCACCCGGTCGTCCCGAAAAAAGTTCAAAAAATTCAAAAAAAAAAAAAAAAAAAAAATTTTTGGCCTAACCGGTCAACCGGCCGGTCGATCACCCGGTTGTCCCGGGACACATTTGGTGGAAGGTGAACCGTTGAAGCATCTTTTAAAAAATTTGATAAAATAAATCATTTTTTACTTAAATTTAATAAAAAATTTGAGTCACCGTTGAAGATGCTCTTATAAGAATACGCAAAAACTCATGTATGCAAATCATAAAGGTAAATCTAGGCAGCTGAATCTTGGTAAGCTGACAGATGGGAAATCTTTGACTTTAATGCGGATGGTTAAAACTCCCTCTTTTGGACGGGCTCAATGCTGGTGACCCCCTGCTGTGTTTGTTACTGTGCCTAATACGGCGCAGTTTCACTATTTTATTTATTCATTTATTTTTTTTCACATCTTATTCTCACAGTTTGGGTATGGTTAAATTTGTATTTTATTTTATGTAATATCATTTAATTGAATAAAAAATATGTAAAATAAAATTTTAGGCCCAATATGATATTTTTGATTTGTAATTTTTGTAGGGAAACAAATTTCAAAATTTAAGTCTTATAACAAAATCAATAATGAGCTTTTAAATTTATCAATTTAAACTCTAAGTTTTTTATTTATTTTTAATCTAAATTATTTATCTATTTTCATTAAGTAAAAGCAATGATTTTTTTTAAAAAAAAATTATTAAGCTCAATGAAAAATGATATTTTAGATATGGGGTTTTTTTTCTAAGGTCCTTGGTATTATGATTTTATAGCATAAAGGACACTAAATATTTTCATAATGTCTAAGGTCCCTCAACAATATTTTCATAATGTCTAAGGTCCCTCAACCTTGATCTAGAGAAATTTCAGTCCAGAGAAATTTCAGTCCAGAGAAATTTGATTCAGAGAAATTTCAGTCCAGAGAAATTTCAGTGCAGAGAAAATTGGTCAGAGAAAATTCAAGTCAGAGAAAATTGGCCCTGGACTTCCTAAACTTCCAACTGTAAATTTCTTTGCCCTTTTTTTTTTTTTTTGAACATGAGAATTTCCCTACCTCAACTCACTTTCTTGCTTCTCAAAGGTAAGGAAGAAAGGCAACAGTACAATATTATATACATACTTTCCATCATCAAATCTTCCACTTTGTTTTTGTAACTGAAAGCAAGAACTGATGTGGGTTTTATACTTTTTTTTGCATAATGGACCTTACATAGATGGTTTTGTTTCTTTGTGTAGGAAATTGAGAATGAGAAACTAATGTTAGAACATGTTCATATTTTAGAGAAGAACAGTGGTTTAAATGTACAGAATAAAAAATTGTTTGAAGAAGCTTCTTATGTCAAGGAACTGGCCTCTGCTACTGCCGTTGAGTTGAAGAATTTGGCTGGTGAAGTCACAAAGCTCTCTCGACAGAGAAATTCTCAGACAAACATTTTCAGATATTCTCTCACCCAGAGAATTTCTCTGGATTCCACAACCCAGAGAAAATTCCCAAACAAATATTTCCAGAGAATTTCTCTGATTTGCTATGTATATATATATATATATATTTGTAGAAAGATGAGGAAGACACGGAAGTTAATCTCAAATCTAACCAACGTGAGTCTCCACTCTCCTTCACCTTCACTTCAAGGGTAAAACTTCTAAAAAGAGTGCGAGAAAGAGAAGCATATTATTCTGTGCATTTTCTCAAATGACTTCTTCAATTCAAATCCACCAACACCTCCATTGCTATAAAAAACACTGAAATATATGAACACCAAACAGGTTCAAACTGGTTCTTATATACATATCTCAGTGACCATACATATCTGTTTGGTCAATCCAAACCAGAGAATTTCCCTGGATCAACCCAGAGAAATTTCAGTTCAAACCATAGAATTTCTCTGGACCAATCTTAAGGGAAAAAAATGAATTGGCATTCATCACAAGAAAATTTTTCCTTTGCTAGAAAATCTTATGCAGTACCCACTTTGAAAAACATACTTCATTATCTATGTCCAAATGTCAGAGCATCGTGGATTTGCATATACCTGATGAGTTCCATAGCGCTGTATCTCTTACTCTGCGGTGGAGAAGATGATCGCGCATGCATACACAGTTAATGAGAAAAGAATCTATGTACTAACATGTTTGGAAGGATAGAAAATGGAGAGACAGATTGGAAGTGTTACTAAGAACCAAAAAGAAAGTATAGGACCCATTTATCTCAGGTTCTTTCTGTGGTTACTTCCGCAGCGAAGTGAAAGTAACTTACCAGAAAGGTTGCTTGGTTGGCGAGCTCAAGGTTGCCAAGGTGGCTGGAGAAGATGCGGGTCGACATCGATATGGCGTTGTTGATCAAATACACCATCACCGCCGGTCCGGCGAGTTGAAAAAAGATCTTCAATTCAATCCAACTGGCCAGCCTCATCCTCAACAGAGGAGACGGCAACGGAGTAGACGGCCACAGATCTAGAAGAGGAGAACGAGGATCTGATCGAGACTTCGTGGACTTCGCAGATCGGGGACTAAAATCGATCACTAGTCCACAGATCCGTGAGAAAATGAAGAGAACAGTTGAATAGAGAAAGAGAGGAAGAACTGAGATGGCGGCGATGACCTCTCCGATCGGATATGAAGAGGTCGACGACGAACCAGCCTGTTGCTCGGACTCAGGACAACGTGGATGGAGAGGGGATGGGGGTGAGGGACCTTAGACTACAAAAGAACAGATTGTGGACCTAATCCATTACTGAAAGTTGGATAGGGATCTTAGACCGATTTTCCCTTTAGATATTTTATGTATATTTATATTAAGTTTAATAATTAAAATATTTTTTTCCTTCGGTTTTACTTAACAAAAAAAGCAAATGGTTTAGATTCAAAATAGGAAAATTTACCTATAAATTCCATATTCAGGAATCGTAATCCATTTAGTTCCAAGAGTTTTCTTATAGACTAATTAGTCACATTGATTTTGGAAAAGGAAATTTAATATATTATTTGAAAATTAAATTTACATTTATATTCTTATTTCTATTTTTTTTTATTTTTTAAATGCTAGAAAGGTAAGATACACAATCTATGGGAATCAAATTTATGATTAATTTTTTTTATCAGAATCTTTTTTATTTGGAATGACTTGAAATGCGAGATTTTTCAAATATTTCAAAAGTACTACAAATGATTTGAAATATGGGATTATTCAAACATTTCAAAAGGAATACAAAAACTCATTAGTAAGTTTTGAGCAAACATATAATACTCCAATATAGCACTCAAACGTAACATTCTAATGTAAGACTTCAAAAAAACTTTTTAGTATACTTTTTGCAAACGTAACACTCAAATGAAACATTCTAAAAAAAAAAAAAAACTCATTAGTGTAACACTCAAATGTAACACTCAAAAAATAAAAAATAAAAAATAAAAAATTTCTTAATATACTTTTTCGAAACATAACACTCAAATGTAAGATTTCAAAAAAACTCGTTAGTATACTTTTTTTTTTTTTTTTTTTTTTTTTTTCACACGTAACACTCAAAATGTAACACTAAAAAAAAAAAAAAACTTTTTAGTGTAATACTCCAATGTAAGATTTCAAAAAAAACTCCTTAATATACTTTTTTTAAATGTAACACTGTAAAAAAAAAAAAAAAAAAACTTGATATAACACTCCAATATAACACTCAAAAAAACTGCTTAGTGTACTTTTTCCGATCATAACACTCCAAAAAAAAGATGTGAGATTCTTTGAACCATTCGAAAAGGAGTACAAAAATTTCGTAGTAAGTTTTGGACAAATGTATAATTTCAAATTGTGAGTATTACGCTTATAAAAAGTACATTAATAAGTTTTTTAGTATTTTTGTGTGTTACATTGGAGTGTTATGTTTGGCATTACATTGATTAGAGTGTTACGTTTGGGAAAAGTACACTACGGAGTTTTTTTTATATATGTTATATTGGAATGTTACGTTTGGAATTATATTGATTGGAGTGTTACGTTTGAGAAAAGTATACTAATGAGTTTTTTTTGTGTGTTATATTAAAGTGTTGCGTTTGTAATTACATTGATTGGAGTATTACATTTGGAAAAAGTACACTAAAGAATTTTTTTTGTGTGTTATATTGAAGTGTTACGTTTGTGAAAAGTTTAGAGTGTTATGTTGTTACGTTTGGAAAAAGTATACTAAGAAATTTTTTAGTGTGTTGCGTTGGAGTGTTACATTCTTCTTCGTAATGTGGGATTTGTTTCAGAAAGAGGAAAAATCCAAAACCTCCATAGTGCAGATTGTCCAAATGTGTAATTTCATATTTGGAGAAATCCACTTTTATCTCTAAAAAATTAAACTTAAATGTATAAGTAACTACTCTTTTGTGTAATTTCTACTTTAATGAGACTTTTGGGTTTATAAGAAAAAAGAGAGAACTAAACATTTTACAAGATCATATCTTGGAATTTATTGGTGCTTTACCCTTGAAAATAAATAAAAAAATTAAGGTTTAAATTAAAAAAATTGAAAAATTATGATTTATTTTGTTGAAAGGCCCAAACCTTGAGTTTTTTTATTTTTTATTTATTTTTTGTAATTGTCCCATTAATTTATTTATTATTTTGGAGGCAATTTGCCAAACCAAAATGAAAAGGGTAGACAAACACCCCTTACTTTTGATTACACCCTTACTTAGGGTTTAAATTGATAAAATTAAAAGTCCACGATTTATTTTGTTATAAGAGTCAAACTTGGAGGTTTTTTTTTTCTATATATAATTTTTTCTTAAAAAAATATCATATTGGGCTTAAAATTTTATTTTACATATTTTTTATTTAGTTAAATGAGATTACATAAAATAAAATAAAATTTTAACCATATCATAACATCCGTGAATTAAAATAACCTTAAATTAATATGAGTGATGATTTAATTTAGTTTATTTATATGTATGCATATATATATAAACATAACTAGTGAAACTGTTATATTATATTACATTAACTCTTTTTTTATATTATATTAACTCCTTTTTTTTTTATATATTAGTTTAACTCCAAAATATTAAACAGTATCATTACACTTTATTTTCAGCACAACTATAACATGCAAACTGTGAAAATAGGATGTGAAAAAAAAAAAATAATAATAATAGTGAAACTGTGCCGTTTTATGCAGCGAATACAACATAGGGTCATAGCAGTAACCCCGTGTCCAAACTGGTTTCCTTTTAAGGGAAAGTAATTAGGTTAACAACCTTTATTTTTAGGTCACTAGGTTAACAACCCTCTCTAAACCTACACTTCTAAATTTAGAACCAACCATTGTCTTGCTTAAATGGCACTCCATATCCATAAATACATTTATTTATTTGTGAATAACTTGTGAAACAAGGCTACTGAGTGGTTATCTCATCTATATCAATCAAAGTATAAAAAATTAGGTAGTTCTCTAACTCCTAATACCTTCCCAACACTCAATTATATGTTTCTTCTCTCTTGTCACCCACCAACTGTGTCTGCTTCTTTGTCTTTTCCTCTTCCCATAATTTATTTTGTGCAATTCTTCCTAATTAAGTCACATTTAAAAAAAAAATAAAAAATCATATATGATATTACACTGATAAGTGTTTGATAAATTTTAAAAAGAAATTTGAATTACTAACTTTTTAATAAAGTGCAGCCGTTTGTTAATTAATTAAGATTAATACTTTCCATAGTCTAATTTTAAATCTTGGAGATTAGTAAGAATTTTAAGCAAACCACACAGGAGGAATATTTGTAATTTACCTTTTTATATATTTTCTAACTTTTGAGGTGGGAAGTGTTTAAATCCTGTCTCTTTTTTTTTCCCCCAATTACTAGAAGATAATTTACAAATGTTGTCAACACTACATACAATTTGAGCCACCAAGATATAACAAGCCTAACAATCTATCTATCTATATATTATATACGAGAAATGAGATTTTTAGGGAGAAGTTTTCTAAGCATTCCAAATCTTTATTCTAAAATTATTGAATTTTTAAAATTTTAAACAATTAAGAAAATTTTCGTTGGCTAGATTCTATTTACCTTTTATTTTACAATCCCACATCAAAAAAAGAAAAGAAAAAGTGAATTGTTTCACTTACATAAAGTGAATTTTATGCTCCTATTTATATAAGTAAAAAGGATATTTTTAGTGAAAAGCCCTATGATCAATATCTCATATTCATTTTTTTGATTTTCTTAATTTTAAATAATTAAGAAAATCTTTATTGGCTAGCTTCTATTTAACTTGTATCTTATAATCCCACATAGACGTTTTGATTTTAAAAATAATTTTGTATGAGATTTTTAAACTCTTATAATATTTAACTTAAAAATAATTCCAATCCCACATCGAGAAAAGAAAGAAAAAGTGAGTTATTTCACTTATATAAAGTGTTGCAATCTTACATCGGAAAAAGAAAAAAAAAAGTTGTTTTACTTATATAAAATGAATCATATAGAGGGGGTTTTAAGGGAGAAACTTTCTAAAAATTTCAAATTCTCATTATAAAATTATAAAATTTTCTTAATTTTAAACAATTAAGAAAGTTATCATTAGCTAGCTTCCATTTACCTTTTATTTTACAATTCCAAATCGAAAAAAAGAAAAAGAAAAAGTGAATTGTTTCATTTACATAAAATAAATCTTATGCTCCAATTTATATAAATTATTGAAATTTCTTAATTTTAAACAATTAAAAAAACTCCGTTGGTTAGCTTTTATTTAACTTTTATTTTACAATCTCACATTGGGAAAAGAAGGAAAAAGTGAATTATTTCACTTATGCCAAGTGAATCTATGCTTCTATTTATAAAACCAAGAGAAGATTTTTAGTGAGAAACCCTATAATCAATACCAAATTTTTTTTTCTTAATTTTAAACAATTAAGAATATCTCCATTGGTTAGCTCCATTTAACTTTTATTTTACAATCTCACATAGACATTTTGATTTTAAAAATAATTTTGTATGAGATTTTGAAACCCTCATAATATTTAATTTAAAATAATTATAATCCCACATTCGAGAAAAGAAATAAAAAGTGAGTTGTTTCACTTATATAAAGTGAATCTTATACTATCATTTAATATTATAGTATTGTGCATGTTTTAGTTTAAGATGGTTTAAATTTTAAAATAAAATTTAAAGGTTTTAATTAATTAATTTTGTTGTAAATTGGTTAGTCTTTTGACTTAGCCAATTAGGCTGAATCGTTTTTGATTTGATTGATTCACTTGTTTAACCACGATTTTAGCTGTTTTATCAAAATGTATTGCTTAGATTTGTTTGATTTGAAATAAACTAAGATTGACCTTATTAAAAATTGAACGATTGAAATTGTTTGATTAAAAATGAACTTCTTGTCGAAACAATTGTTAGCTTTTATTTTACAATCCTACATCAAGAAAAAGAGAAAAAAATGACTTATTTCACTATACAAACCTTATATTCCCATTTAATATTGTAATGTTGTGTATATTTCAGTTCATGACAGTTTAAATTTTAAAATTAAAATAAAATTTAAAAATTTTAATTAACTAATTTTTATATAAGTTGGTTGATCCTTTGACCTAGCCGATAGGATAAACCGTTTTCAGTTTGACTGATTCGTTAGTTTAGCTGCGATTTTAGCAGTTTTATCAAAATATATTAGTTAAATTTGTTTGTTTCGAAATAAATTAAAAATTGACCTAATTAAAGATTAAACGGTTAAGATTGCTTAATTTGAAATAAATTTTCCGCCCAAACAATTGTTAACTTTTAAACAATTAAGAAAATCTTCATTGGCTAGCTTTTATTTAACTTTTATTTTATAATCCCATATCAAGAAAAAAAAAATGAATTGTTTTACTTACATAGAGTGAATCCTATACTCCCATTTATATAAGTAAAATGAGATTTTTAGTGAGAAATCTTATGATCAATATTTCATAATAATTTTTTTAATTTTAAACAATTAAAAAAATTGTGATTGTTTAGCTTCCATTTAATTTTTATTTTACAATCTCAGATAGAGGTTTTGACTTTAAAAATAATTTTGTATGTGATTTTAAAACTTTCATAATATCTCTCCTTTAAAGTATTCTTTTGTAAAATATATAGATATATCGATAATTTCAATGTTATTTATACTACTCCTTAATACAAAAATTATGATATAATTATGATAATTTTAAATTTATATTTAAAACTTATAAATTGTCACGACTCAAACCCAGTACCCAAAGGCTCGGCGTCGTAACAAGATAAAAATAAATAATTTGAATAATTTTGTAGTCGCAACGCAAGCGGATAAATTAAAATAATTGGGTACCAACTGTTTATTTAAAAGGAAACAAAATATAGTCATTTGAACTTTATTGTGTTACAAGAGTTCAAAAAAAACAGACAGAAGTAAAAAAAAAAAAAAGATTTTAAAAAAAACAACACAACAATTCATTTTTCATCTTGATCCCGCTAAACCTCGTCACCTGAAAGGGTAGCTATAAGCACATAGCAGATTGAGAAATATTATACTGTGAGTGTAGGGGCACAAAATAACTATGGATAATTATTTAAACTAAAACATTAACATAATTTGAGTTGAATACACAAATTAATTAAATGGCAAAAACTAAAATACATCACTATAACCACGGTACGTAACAGAACAGAACATGGGTCACTAAGTGACAATCACTACAAGAGTCAATAGATCCATGACAAACAGGGGACCACAAAGTGGTCAAACGGGGGCCAATGGTTATTTAAGTCCCCCAAGGCATGGGACTCCCATGGTGGTACTTATAGAAAATAATTATTTACAAGATCATGGTCAAATATTCTTTAAAATTTAAACAAATATATCCATGGGTTTCATTTTAAACCAATAAAATTTAGAAAATAATTCACGTAATTGAAATATTAACCTAATCATAAAGCATAATTTATATCAAACAAATTATGATAGCTCAAAACATTCGTAAAATATATTATGGTAATTTAAGACATGTAGAAAACATATTATACTAACTTAAAATATAATAAAACTCACCTAAATATTGACCCTTAATCATTAACCTTCACTTTTCTATTGTTGATTCGTTAAACCCGTATGTATAATTCTTTCAAGCTCGGTGATCCCACGACACCATGTCCTAAACTATTTATAAGAAGAGTAGGTATGCTCTTTGCTTGGCACATGGCATGCTAGGTGTCAAAATGTTCCTAGGTGGCATATTTAAGTGGCATGAGCCTTAACTTTTCTACACGTGGTGTTGAGTCACTTGAGTTCTACCCCTTTGAGTTTAACTTTTGGAATTCCTACAAGTCACAGGGATGTTGGTTCAAAAAGACTAAAATTTGGCTTTATAAAATTTTAAGGGTTATCACTTCTTTGGTGATTCATAATGATTCTTAAAATTATGTATAATTATATATTAGGTTCACGTTTAAAAACTTCACTATCAAACTATAAAACATCACTTATCACTTACTAAAATATTTAATGTGTGGTGTCTTATAATTTATTTTCTTAATAATTTAATTGATAAATTTCCAATTTTTAAAATTATGGATTTAATTATTTATTATTATTATTTATTTATTTATTTTTGAGTCTTTATTTATTGCAATTTTAAATTTAAGAAAATTCGGGTGTCACATAAATTATGAGATATATTATTATAATTTTAAATTTATATTATGTCGATTTTAAATTTAAATTAATAAATTGATTTCCATATTTAGTGACAGTTTAAATTTTAATAAAATAAAATTTAAAAATTTTAATTAATTAATTTTTGTGTAAGCTGGTTGGTTTTTTGATCTAACTGATTAAGCTAAACCATTTTTGGTTTGAATGATTTGCTAGTTTAACCGTGATTTTAGTGGTTTTACATGTTACGATGATTCTTTCTTACTCATTAAGTTCTTGAAATTTCTTTAATTATTTCCTTTTCAAAAATCAATATGATAATTTTTTAAAATTCATATATTTTTATTCTAAAATAGTGAAGTATTAGAATTATGTCATTTTTTTTTTACAACAAAACATAATTTTAATTATTAATTGTGAATATAATAATTTTAATCTATCTATACACTATATATTGTAGTAAATGAACATTTGAAAGAAAATCCTTACACTTAGATATAAAATTTTAGGGTAAATTACAAATACACCCCCTGAAGTTTAATTAAAATACGAATTGCCTCATGTGATTTTGAAAATTACATTCTACCTCTAAGGTTTCTAATTTCATAACAAATCATCCATTTTATTAATAAATCATCAAGTCAATTAATAGTTTTTAATGATATTAGAAATATATTTCAATTAATAATTTAGGTAATTTTATTATTGTATAGCAGAACAATTATGAATTTCATTTTTTTAGTTAATTATGTTAAATAAAAAATATTAACAAGGAGGTATTTATAATTTTTCAAACTACAAAAGGCAATTTATACTTTAAGCAAATCTCAATGGTGTATTTTTAATTTATCCAAAATTTTATTTACGAAGATAAAATATAAAAAAATTAAGGGTGAATTACAATAATAGTCCCTATAGTTTGAGACTTGTATCACTTTGGTCCCTGACTTTTCAATTGTGACACATTTGATCCTGAATTTTGAATCTTGTTCCAAATAAGGACAATTGAATATATTTTTAAATTTTTCAAGGGTAAAATCATTAATTTGATAAAATATAAACTAATTTGATAAAAATAAATGTCAAACAAATATTTTTGAATTTTAAAAATTATTTCTACCCATTAAAAATAATATTATGCAAAATTGATAAATCTTTTAGACATTTATTTATTTTTTTACCAAATTAATTTTTATTATGTGTTTGGATGATGATCATGTAAAATTAATTTTTAAAAATTAATCATGTAATTTTTATTAATTTTTATCAATTTTACATAATTTCATCATTGGTGGATAAAAATAATTTTTAAAAAATTAAAAATATTTTGTTGATATTTATTTTTGTCAAATTAGTTTATATTTTATTAAATTGACGATTTTGCCCTTGAAATTAAACAATAGTATTTTCAATTGTCCTTATTTGGAACAAGATTTAAAATTTAGGGTCAAATGTGTCACAATTAAAAAGTCAGGGATCAAAGTGACACGAGTCCCAAACTATAGGGACTGTTAGTATAATTTGTCCAAAAATTAAATATAATTATCATATTTTTAAAAAATAATATATTATTTTATACCGTATATAGGTTAAGTGAATATGCTAATTATAATATCTACAAAGTCACAAACCGGAGCGTTATTGAATCAGTTATATGATTCATTCAAAAGATTAATTAATGTCATGAGATGAGGGGAAAATCAAGGTAATTAATTAGAGAGATCAAAGTCATAATTGAAAGAAAGTGACAAAAGGGATAATGCCATACCCAAGTGTTTGTCTACATTTTTCAACTTGTGAACACAAGATGATGGAGACCCCTATTCCTATGGTTCTACTAACTTTTGTACGAAAGTAAGAAAATAAAGTAAATTTGGTGAATGTATATAGTAGTTGGTAGTACATGTATCAATTAGTATATATATTAATGTATTAATTATTGTTATAATATTATTATTGATTATATTTATTATACAAGTTATAAATATTTAAAATTACATAAATGATATCACATCATCTGTTAGTATACTAATGTGCACATTAATTAATACATAAAGTATTATTCTATAGCAGTACTCATGGAAGAAGTGCTGGAATTTTAAAAATCAACTGAGAAGAACATAGAGATTAATATTGTGTTTCAATTATAAATTTGAATAGAATTTTTTTTATAAAAATGGGTAAAATATAATTATATTTATTTCATTCACATTTTATCCATATTTTTCCATTATCTTTCTAAATTCTTATTTAAATTTATGATCAAAACATATCCTAAAGATTTAATCGGGTGGATGAGGTGTTCCTCACAAAAAGTATATTTGAATTCGACTTTCACTGCTGTGTGATACAACTTCTCATTTCTCTACTATATTTTTAAACAACAACAATAATAATAACAAGGACAGCATGAGAGCTACTCATTTATGCTCGTCTACTTTATTTTCATATCCTTTCTTTAGTTCTCAAATTTAGTCTACCACTTCCAAAGAGTTTTATTCATGAAGTTATCTCAAGATCAAGGGTTGCACAAATTCTATAGTGTATAAACATTACTTCTGAATTTAAAATAAAAAAGAAAAAGAAAGGCTTATTGCAGATTTTTTAATTAGTAATAAATTAATTATAAATATAAAAATAATTACATTAAATTAGACAATTATAATACAACAACACAAAATTAGAAATCTAACCACCACAAGGTATAGCCCATAATTTGTAGAAGTAAACAAAGAACTATGGACCTCTTAAATAAGAGTGTATAAGAATAAAAAGAAATTACCATTTAGTGGAGATTTTCAAAAATTATTACATATTAGTGAAAAAAATTTATGATTATAATTATTAATATTTATAAAATTTATTATTTTTTTTGTAAATAAATTTTCTCACTACCACTGGTAGATAATTTTCCCAAAGAATAATTAATTAAAATTGCGTACTTGGTTGACCTACTGCACATTAATAATGTAATTTTCTAACACTTTTTGTGGGTGGATGTATCTATCAATTTCACCACTATGAAGCAAATGAAGCCTTACGTTTGTCGAGTGTACTTCTCTTAATGCCTGCCGACCTTTTGACATTAGCTGTTTGGAATATTTTTTAGTCTCTTTAGTTGATTTTTAAAAAACTTTTGGTTTAATAGCATCTATTTAAGGTTGTTTGCATACTTTATATTAGCATATTTTTTATTTTTTTATTTTTTAAATCCATATCATGTCTTTATATTTTTTTTTATATATTTTTTATGAAAAGTAAAAAAATATATTTATTTAAGTAGTTTCAAACCTCTTAAAACAAATATTAAAAAAAAAAATTCACCAAACAAATTTCGTCATCTCCAATACCAAAATATCTTCATTTGCTGTCATATTCATGTGTCGGCCGATATGTACATGGATGCGTCGAATACTCTTTATTTTTCAATTGAATGATTTTTGTTTTTCAGCATTAGAGAGTGACTTTTATGTTTATCCCACCTCAGCTGCTATGAAAATTCCTAATCAAAGTTATACCAGAAAAAAAAAAAACCAAAAATGATACCTCCCATAATTTTGAAGCTCTAAACAGAGATTTAATGACTTGGCAATGAAATTTAAAAAAAAAAAAAAAAAAACAAGCAAACATCATATCATTATGGGAGCCACACAATTAAAACTCTCTAGAACTCTTCCTCTACAAATCTTTTTTCAAAAAAAATTGCCATTCTTTTTTTTTTTTTTTTGAATAATAAAAAAAGATGTTTTGAGGTATCATCACTACATCCGTAAGCCCAAGCTCTGGAATAACCGATTGCCAACCTGATTTTCAAAAAAAATTGACATTCCAGTCTCTCTAACTGAAAAGCCTTTTTGATTGTACTAAGCAACAATAAACGAAAGTGCTACGTAGCTCAAAGAATACGGCTCGAATACTGGCTCGACACCAAAATGACGTCGTTTTGGTGTCGAGTTTATTTATTAATTATTTTTTTTCTTTTCTTTGTTGCAGATCGGGAAGAAAAAAACGAAGGGAGAAGAAGAAGAAGAAGAAGAAGAAGAAGAATGGGGGGCTCTGCAGAACGGGAGGAGGAGGGGGGAGGAGGGCCATAAAATCGGAAGGCGAAGCGAATGCGGACCGGCAGAGGCCGGACGAGCAGACGCAATGAGGCAGCGGCGCGTTGTGGTGTTATGGGTCTCGGCGACGACGGCGGTGAGGCGAGGCGACGACGGGCTGGGACGAAACTGCGACAGCCGACGGCCTCCTCCCTCCCTTCTTCCGCTCCCTCCCTTCTCTTCTCTCCCTCCCTTCTCTTTTGAGCCGTTTTAAGCTCGAAAGTTTCGAGTTTGAGTCATTTCCGAACAATAAATTATTAGGAAGGAAGACAAGCTTGATGTTTTGGTATACCAATTTTGATGGTACACGTTTCAAATAGGATATCATTTAACAAGTCCTTTATTTTGAAAGACTTGGGATTGAGCGATTTACGGCTTATCATGAGTTTTAATGATTTAAATTATTTATTTGCGTATTATATATATATCATTTATAAAAAAATTAAATTAATTAGATCTTTGTAATATTTTATCTTATTGCATTTGTTTTTGATCTATTTAAAAAAAAATTAAAACTAAAAAAGATTCTACATGCATAATTATTTTAAAACTGTTTGACTGAATTGTTATTTTTTTAAAAAAATCTATTGCTGTAAATATAAGTAAGCTTTTGAGATTAAAATTCTACATGGAATGATGGGGATAATTTGGCTCTTAATTATTAATTTATAGTCGAGTTATGTTAGAAATTTTAAATTTTCTATCAAACTTTTTATAAAAATGAAATAAATAAATATATAAATTTGCGTAAATCTCATACTCCTATAAACAATTTGATAAATTATTTAAATTCATAATATTTTTCTGGGTAGACATCATCGAATCTAGTAATGGATCTCAATAAGTACTAAAATGACTACTTTCACTTATCTGCAACACTACTTGCCTCGTACAAAGGGTTCATTAATGTTACCATTGAAATTAGAAAAGTTTGTGAATTTCCTATCTTCTTTCTCTCCACCTAGATGCGATGATGCTGACATGGAAACCACTTTTAACTACTATATCATTATCATTTTTTTTTTCTTTTTATCAGTAAAAGTTTAAAATATTATTAATGCATATCCCAAGTACAAAAAAATGCAATTAAATTATATTAAAAAAATGATGCTTCCTAATTTTGCATGTGTACTTTTAAAGGTTAACTTTTGGTCCCATCTGATAACTAACTGTTTGATTAGGCATTACCTTTCAACTTTAGAGGACCGGTTTATGATTATGGAGTAATTTGATGTCCTCATATTTACATTTGCAAATAATTATAGGAGAAAGATTTGTGTCTCGAATTTCTTTTTTTTATATGTTTTGAATGTTTAAAACGACGTCGTTTTGGATATTTTATTTATTTATTTATTTTTCCTTCTTCTTCTTCACGCAGTTGACTGAGCAGAGGAGGAGAGGGAGAGAAAGAGGGAGAGGGAGAGAGGAGGAGAGTCGTCTGCTCACCACCGTCGATCGTCTGCTCACCACCGCCGATCGTCGCAGCACCACCGCCGTCGCCTCCGGCCCCCCCTCCTCCCATTGGTATGGCCCCCCCCAGTCCACTCTTTTTCCTCCTCCCTCTTCTTCCTTCTTCTGCTCTGAAAAAAAAAAAAAAAAAAAAAAAAGAATTCGGGACATTCGGGAGAGCTCAAATTCGAGCTCCCAATCGTGATTGACAAACATAAGCCTTCGTTTGACCATTTAAGTTAGATTGGATCAGGTTTAAGTTTTATTTGGCATAATCTATTTTGGTTCATATTTTTATCTTTTTATCTTTTTTAAGTCATATCAATCAATATTTCCTCTCTACTTTTTTATATATATTTTTTTATTTATAAAAAGTCAAAAAGTACACTTATTTAGAACATCCCAAACTACTCCTTAGTTTGAAGTTATTTAGTCAAAAAAATAAAATAGGCTTCTAGTTTAATAAAACAAAATGTTACATTTAACTTATAATCATTACGTTTTTTCTCTCACAAAAAGTCAAAAAAGTCAAAAAACTTATCTTAAACGAGGCTTTTTAGCCCCAGATTAAAATAGCGAAAAAACCAAAGTTAAAGTCAAAAAATTAACCCATTTCCCAAACGGACTGTAAATATGAGAACATCAGTTGGGACCAAAAGTTAGCAAATGTCTAAGAGCTTGTTTGGGAAGATGTTTTGGGTTAAAATAATCATATAAGACAAAGTGGTGTTTAGAAAAGTTGGTAAAAAGATAATTTTTTTGCTTTTTTATTCTATTTTGTCTTTTTATGGGTAAAAAATGTAAGAGGTAATGTGACCCAAAATGGATAAAAAGTTAAAAGCTAACCTTTTTTTTTCTTTCCCAAAACACCCTAAATAGGCAATTTTAGCTAAATAAGACAAAATATCACATCAAACTCATAATCATTTTATTTTTTTCTCACAAAAGTCAAAAAATTTATCCAAAATGAGACTTTTTAGCCCTAAGTTAAAATAGTCAAAAATCCAACCTACATCCCAAAAGAGCTCCAAATAAGATGGACCGAAAAATAAAAATAAAAATAATTTTAAATAAAAAAATTTACTGAAAATAAAAAAAATTCAAAATCCAATGTAGTGTAAAAAAAAAAATTTACAAAATCATTAAAAAATTTATAATTTTAATTATTAATATAGATAAAATTTTCATCTACACTCATATGTATATCAAAAAAATAATAACAATAATAAAATAACAAAACAAAACAAAAAATGAATTTAAGAGATTCCAAATACTGCAGTTGTTTCTCAAAAAAAAATATTTGTCCCACTTTATTACAAGAAGGCTATGTAAACTTTGCATATAGGACAAAATTATTTATGACACAAACCAAAACACATTTAATATTATAATCTATCTATTTATGAAAAATTCTTAGTATGTGTTGTATATATGCAATTGTATATAAAATTATATCAATTTTTACAAATTTATATAAGTAATCTTATAAAATACTAGTGCATGCCCGTGCCTGAAGGCACGGTGTAAATAATGTTGATATCACATACGTTACAAACATTAATTAAAATAAATCAATTCAAAATGATAACAATTTCACTGATACAGAAAATTGCATAAATTAATTCAAAATGACAACAATTTCATTGCAATATAAAATTTCACACATAGTCCAAATAACAAATTATAGTTTTGGCAAACTTCATAATTAAAGTTTACACAATAAACATAGTTAAATCATTACACTATAAAAAAATAGAATTTGAAAGTAGACTAACAAATATAAAGGTTCTCTATTAAACCAACCAATAATGATGAAATTATAAACAACCAATTAGAGGATTCTATGTAAATAAGAAGACTTTTGTTAATGAGATTAATCAAAAATTGAACAAGATGATACTACAAATCCAAATAATCAAGTTATGAAATTCAAAACCAATTAACTAAAGAAAGAAAAAAAAAAATTCTAATATCTATCATTAACACAAAGAAGCCATGAATTTGAAATCTTAGTAAATAAAAACTCTGACTCAACTTCTGTACGTCTAAAACAAATTCACTCATGAATTTAAATTTTATATCAATAACTCATGCCAATTAAACAATATCAATAACTCAATAAATCAAAATTTTATAGATATTGAATTTATAATTGGTTTATTGAATTTATCTTCTTACTTATATTGGTAAAGTTTCGAATTCCATAGAAATTGAATACCTTTGTACCAATTAAACATAACCAAAATTTCAATTGAGATACGGGGTGGGAGTGAGTGGGAATCATTCCATTATGAATCTTTAGCCTAAAACAAAATCCAAACATAGGTGGGTTGAACTGGTGGTGTATGATAAGATTACAAATGTACATTAAATATTGAAGGAAAAAAAATAAAAGTTGCACATTGTTTTCCTATGCATTTTGTTAGTTTCTTTAGACTAAGAAATCAATCAAAACCACGCACATAATAAAATAAAATTCTAAACCCACCAATATCAATAATATAAAATTTAAGCTAAAGATACACTGTTTTATGTCAATATCAATAATCTACCAATCAATACTATCAAGAACAAAAAGAGATTAGATTCCACAATAAACATAATTAAATCATTACACTGAAAAAAAATAGAATTTGAAAGTGGACTAACAAATAGAAGGCTTCTTTGATTTAAACCAATTTAAAAAATTCAATTTAAATTACCATGCTTCATATACAAAATGATTCATATACCATGTTAATTTAAACTAACAAAATGCATAGGAAAACAATGCTTCACACACAAACACAATGTTTCACATACAAATTACCATAAATGTAAATAAAGCAATTAAATTGGAAGTGATTTTCTGTTTTGAAGCACTCTTACTGCAATTGAAAGCTTCTTAGATGCATACTAATACCAAAAACAATGCTTCTAAACTAAAACAAAAAAATAAATATATCCAAAAGAATCACCAAAATATATCTTTTAGAAATGAAGGAGCACCAAATCCAAAATCAGCAAGAGCACTTCTCAAAACAAATCACCAAAATATATCTTTTATAAAAAGTATAAGAACATTACCCCAAAACAAAACCCACTACTCACATCCTCTACACCACAACTCATCATTCTGCAAATCACCACTGAATAATGTGCCAGATAAAGATTAAGTAAATACAAAAGTATTTAATAAATACCAAAAATATTTATTTTCAGCTTAATGTTAACAGTTAGGTTAACCTTTCACATTTTGGCCAAGTTTGGCATCCCAATATAAGTGCACTTATTTCATCTTTTTATCTTTTTTGGGTCACATCAATCAACATCTCCTCTCTACTTTTTCTACACATAATACAAGAAAAGTCAAAAAGTGCACTTATTCTAAACTTTCCAAACTTGGCGTTAACAATCCTTAACCTATTTGACTAACCTGGGGAAAAAAAAATATGGGTGTTAACATGAAACCAATTTTTTCCTCAACCCCCATTTGATTTGATAGAGAGTGAGAGCATTGTTGTTGATGGTGGGGATGATGGGATGGAAAAAAAAAAAAAAAAATTTATCCAAATTTGTAGGGAAAAGATAAGTTAATTATTGATTCTATTCACAATAAATTCAGCACTAACAAAGTATCCTAGTTTTTTAAATTTTGGGCTAAGATCCAAGTACCAAAAAATGGAATACTCTAATAAATTTAAAAGAGAGAAGTGGAACCTCATGAGGAATGAACAAATATAGTCATATTGAAGTTGTGTATGCGTGTGTGTGTGTATGAAAGAGAGAGAGAGAGAGAGAGAGAGCTAACCTATTGAGCATTAAGAAACAGATGATTTGTTGCCACAATGTTGCCGATTTGAACCCACCGATCTAGCAAGGCTAGCACCCAATAGACCCACCCATGTAAGGATAACCTGTGGCTGAAGGCACTACGAACAAAAATTTTTTGATACCACACGTGCTACGAAATTCAATTATAATGAATCAATTCAAAATTATAATATCACTCCAATTTAAAACTAAAAAAAATAACTAATAAATTTCAAATTTTTTATTTCCTAATGAATTTATCATGAATGTAAGCTTCCCACCTCATTCACATAATTGGGGTGGTGCCTTCAAGAGTTCCCACCTCATTCTCTAACATAATTTCAAAATCAGCCATGTTGAATGAATAGTTAAAGCCAGTCTAATAAACCATCAAATATCAATAGGAATAGTTCAAATCCTTCCAACTTTTTCACAATTTCAACTAACTACTTATAAATAAATGAAATAAAACTAACCCAAGTTACTTTGAAGACTAACCTTATTGTTGATACCAGAATATCATGGATGATACAACAAATCCAATCTACTTTCACAACCAGCTGTGTTGGAATGTCAGAGGTCCTGAAAAGATAATGAATATAGAAGCAAATCATGAAAATAGTGCATCAAAATACATGGATCTTTCTTAATAAAAAAACATAAAACCCATAACCATGATCAAATAGGGAGAGGGGAACTACAGTTAAGTATCTAAAAATTAAGAGGCAACAATACTATAACATCCTCCTCCTTCAACCCACTAATAAATTAGTCTTTTTCAATATAACTCTAACGTAACTCTAACATCCTGCATAATATAAATTTGTGTAATCATATAAATTTTTATGAACTTAATTAAATTTGTTTTCAATTTACATATTTTTGCGTGATCGCTTATGTAAGACCATCTCCAATGGTTTAGCAAATTTGATATCAAATTTAAATTTTGATGAAAATGGTATTATTCACAGCTCCAACCGTTCACCAAACGTGATATCAAATTGAGATTTTATCAAAAATTTCATCAGATTGAGGACGAAGTAATGAATTCACCAAAACACTGTTGCGGACCGTTGGAGAGGAGGATCCGGTCGACCAACCGGTTGCCCGACCGGTTGACCAACCGGTCAATCAATAAAAGATTCAAACAGTTCAGCAAAAAAAGTTCAAACCGTTAAAAAAATAAAAATAAATAAAAAATTTTGCCTAACCGGTCAACCGACCGGTCGACCACCCGGTCGTCCTGAAAAAAGTTCAGAAAGTTCAAACAAAAAGTTCAAAAAAAAAAAAAAAAAAATTTTTTTTTAGCAAACCGGTCAACCGGCCGGTCGACCCACCGGTTGACCAACCGGTCGCCCCACTAAATTTGATGCAAATTTAATGCAGCGTTGGAGTGGGTGATTTGAGATTTGGTGAAATGACTCATTTTGGACTCAGATTTGATAAAAAATCAAATACACCGTTAGAGATGCTCTAAGTTCATAAAAATTTACATAATTTTATATAATGTTACATGCATTATATACCGAAATATTTTATTTATATATATATATATATTTTAGGAAAGTAATGTATCAAATTTTAAACAAGGGCATTGCTCACGATAACTTTTCCATCCACGGGTATCATAATAGCTTGTCAACTCTCTGTGTGTGTGTTTGTTTATCGTGGAACTGTGTTACACGCATTGTTTGGATGAAATTCTTTGGCACCAAACCTAAGGACTTGATCAACACAAAACTAATCATTTGTAACCCTCAATTACTTTGACTCTAGTCGGTAGTGCTCCATATTGAATTGAAGCCCTCCATTTCTATTTCCCAACTAATAATTAAATATTTTCCATTCCTCAAATTAAAAAAATGTGTAATCTTTGAATCGTGCAAGTAACGATATATGTCGTGGATTAATTTTTTTTGTTCACTAATGCTACAGTCACTAACAAATATATCAAAAAATAAATAAAATTTGCTTGCGAGTCCTATCAATTGACATAAAATTTACCCAACGTTATGTTAAGTTGGTATATTTGTTCATAGAACATTATTATTCAAGACAAAAAATTAGACTTAATTTTTAAACTCAATGATGTGATAATTAATTAAGATATTAGAGACAATACTCACTTTCATATCTCTCTAATCATTATCCAATAATATCAATTACACATCGTTAGATTTAAAAAATAAGTCTAAAAAGTGGGTTTATATATTATTTTTCTTATTGATAAATTTGACATATAAGGGTGATTTGAGAAGTTGGTTAAAAGTTGCCTTTCAATTTTTTTTTTTTTTTGATTTTTTTGTCTTTTTATATATAAAAAATATAAGAGGTGATATAACCCAAAATAAATTAAAAATTAAAAGTTACCTTTTAACTAGCTTCCCAAATTACTCAACATTGTTGATATTTGTCTCAAAATTTGTGAGAACTTTGGTCCATCCAAATTCTCATTAAACATCATAAGGAAAACAATTTTCAATGAGGTAATGAGCGTTTTCAAACCAACCGTACCGGACTTAATCTATTGTGACCTATGGTTTTCATATTGACATTCTTGTTCGACAATGACTGAGCACCCGTTTGGGAACGTAGGTTGTGGTGGGTTAGAATTAAAATAGTCACAAAAATATAAAATATGTTTTTAGTCTCATACTAAAAAAATATCATATTCAAATTATAATCATTTTATTTTTTTTACAAAAGTTAAAACAGTCAAAAAATCTATCTCAAATGAAATTTTTTAATCCTGAATTAATAGCAAAAAAATCAAAAAACCAATCTACATCCCAAACGAACTTTGAAAGGTTGTTCGTTCTTTTCTTTAAATAATATTCAATTGGTTAATTTAATTTTTTAATTTATTATATTGTATTAATTTAATTTAATTGGTAATATAATTAGGAAATTTGGAAATAAATTATTCCATACCATAATTTCAGTCCAGTTTCTAAGCAAACAATCTTTCAAGAGTGACCGTTTCTAAACAAAACCTCTTGGTTGTCTCTGCATCCCAATCTCTTTTTGTACTGAGTCATTTAAGAGCTTTAGCTGGTGATTCGGACCGTTTTCATTTGAGATGTTATCAATTCAATGAAATTGACAAAATTAAAAAAAAAAAAAAACAAAGATACAATCGACACAATTAAAATCATAAGTGAAAATTTTTAAAATCTTTGAAATATTAATTTGTAATTATGTTTCAATTTTTAAACAATAAATAATGATCCTAATCAAACAATCAAAGATAAATCGACACAACGATTTAACGTGAAAAATCACGTGCGAAAGTCGCAAAACAATTTACTAAGAAGACAAAAAAGAATTACACAAGTGTACTCTTAATTATCTAACGAATCTACACCTGAATTGAACCGATCCTAATGTGCCTCTTCTACTACTGTCTTTACCTTGGAATTGTCTTGTCCAATATTAAATCCACAACGCTAATGTTGAATCCACGATAATGAGCTATTTCGGAATCCACCAGAACTTCAGGCTCAAGTTTCTCGAAATCTATCGAAGAACAACTCTGTCTTTTGTGAATAAAATAAAATAAATAAACCTCTTAATGATATTGATATAAACTTCATGAATCCATTGATCACTCTTTAAATCATCAAGAAAACATTCATAAAGCACCTTCTAATATAAAACACTTTTATTTTTGTCTTCCTCTCTGAAAATCTGGATGGTACAAATCCTAAAAATAACGAACAACCTATTTTATAGAAAACAGGATCGTATAGACCACTCAAGCGCACATTTTACTGCTTGAGTGGTGTAATTAAAGGCGGTGCAAAACATATAGGTTGACTGCTCGAGCTCAACTTTCACCGCTCGAGCAGTAAAACTTTCTTCTCAGAAGTTCAGGTGCTTTACAAATATATTAAATGATCATTTTCTTCGCTCAAGCACACAAATGACTGCTTGAGCGGTCAAACAATTTGGATTGCATTTTTACTTTTTGCTTTGGGGTCTTGCCGCCGACAATCTTGTGGCGTTGCCGGACTGTTATGTGTCTTGTCCTCGACTTCATAGCGACTAGACAGCTCGATCCCTGTACTTAGTCAGCGAAATGGAAAATATAGCGGTTCTAGTTTAAGACCTGACCCACTTGATATGTATTGGTTGTGTTTGGAACAGGTTGGTACATTGTTTTTCAAAAACCTTGTTGCTTAGAATTTTGCTCTTACACTTGAGTGTCACTTCTTGAACTCAAGTAGCTTTTGTGAACTCTCAGTACTTTTGCAGGCCTGCAAAACTATTGGGAGAGTGTATTCTACGTTTAAGCGGTGTTTCCTATGCTCGAGCAGCCATTTTTGCGCTTGAGCGATGGTCTTCTACTTGTAAAACTATTGGGAGTGTGTAATTTATGCTCGAGCGTCACTTCTTGCGCTTGAGCGGAACAACTTATTGTGTTTGGCCGCTCGAGCGACACATCTCGTGCTCGAGCAGACTGTGCACATATCAGTTTGTAAAAGTCAATTTTTCCATCACTTTTTCACCTCTTTCTCTTTCTAAACATTTCAAAACTCTAAATCTAGAGCTTCTCTCTTTACACTACAAGAAAAAGCACATTCGGCGACCAAATTTCCGGACTAAAAAAAATTTGGTCGTTGAAAGTAGCCAAAAGTAAAGCTTTTTGGCGACTAAACAATTTTAATAGCCAAAAGTCTACAATTGGTGACTAAAACTAAGTTTGGTCGTTGATTATATGGATTTTAGTGATTAAAAAATTTTTAGTAGCACAAAGTAAAGCTTTTTGGTGATTAAAAAAATTTCATAGCCAAAAGTCTATAATTTGTGACTAAAAATAAGTTTGGTCATTGATTATATGGGTTTAACCAACTAAAAAAATTTTAGTAGCCAAAAGTATAGAATTGGCGACTAAAAAATAAGTTTAGTCGCCAAAAGTGGTCATTTTTAGCGGGAGAACAAAAATCCTACATGCGGAATTAAATTTTTTGTCGACCAAAATTTTGGTAGCTGAAAGTGCATCTTTGGTGACCAAATCCGACTTTGGTCGGGAAAAGTTAAGTTTTTTAGGGACTAAAAAAAAATTAGTAGTCAAAAGTATAGAATTGGTGGCTAATAAATATGTTTAGTCGCTAGAAGGTGTATTTTTTTAGTTTGGTACTTAATAGATTATTTGTCATAAATTATATTCGATAGAATAATTATGTTTATACATATACTTTTATATTAATATGGATGTATTTACTATATAAATAATATATGTCACATATATAATCATGTTGTGCTACAGAGACGTGTTGGAAATGGTTATAAATTCCGGATAAAACCAGAATTTTATCCTAAGTTTGGTCTATTTTTTAGGTGGGTCCCATGCGACGATTTTCACAGGTCAAAGTGGTAACGCTGCTTCTATGCCGCGTTGTGATTCACGTGGTATATTTGGTTGCTCAAAACCATTACCGAATGAATGGGAAATTGAAGCCAAAGTGTGCTCCATAGAAATGGAGTTTTGGTGGAAAACCCTTAAAGGTTTGAATAAGTCTTGTCCCACATTGATTCGGTGGGAAGTTTTGAATGGATTTATAAGGTATGGATTTGGTACTTAGGGTATGCCCCAAGGGGTACCCAAGTGTTTTAGAGGGAGAGGTTATGGGCAAAATGAGCTAGACCCATTGGACTCAAAAATCACCACACACGTGCAGACTGGGCTTGGGCGCGGGTGTGTGGTGTGAGGTTGGATTGGGCTTGTTCGGCTCAATACTAATCTTTTTGGGTCAAAAACATTTGAATTTAATTTAATTTTGTATAAAATAAAATCCAAAATTCAAATAAAATCGAAAATAAACTGGTTTGGTTTTTCTGTACATCCAAACAGGGCCCTTCCCGAAATAAACCAGTCTGATATTATTGCACACCCAAACAGAGCCCTTCCCGTTTTTGTTATCTGTTTGAAATATAACCCAACAGATTCAAATCTGTTTGAATTCAAAACCAACAGGTTTCATACATGTTCAATTCAAAACCAGCAGCCACCTTTACATCTATAAATAGACTAGCCTCCTATTTGGATTTTACTTTAATTTTCGTACTCCATCCTCTGCTATAAATCTCTGCATTTTGCTGCATTTAATTTCTGAAAGAAAAAGTGTAAATACTTAGTGTGTTCGTAAAACAAACAATTTGTAGTGCTGCTATTGTTTGTAGAAGATCATTTCATCTTGGGAGATAGATGGCCAAATTCTGAAAGCACCGTGGAAAGGACGAATCTGTCTTAAGGACACAGTGTCAAACACTGGATTTGATCAGATTATAATTCGAATAAATTAACCAAGTAAGCTGTTTAATTTATTATTCTGTTTTATAATTTATTTTCTTGCCAACAATCTTAAGACAGATTATTTTTGGTATCTTCATTGTATTTAATTTTCTGTATTTCCAAAGTAATATTCTAGTTGGAAAAATAAATAGTGGTTTATGCTATTTGACAGATAGTAGTAATATACTGTTTCTTTTCTTTGACAACTAGTACTAATATACTGGTGTCATTAACAATTGCAAAATATTATTTGGTGTTACAGAAAATTATTTTGGTATTTTATTTTTCTAGTTTTAGTAACAAGGAAAATAAAATTATTTTGTTGTTATAATTTATTTTCTAGTTTTAGTAACTAGAATTTATTTTCTGATTTTGGTAACTAGAAAATTATTTTATGTTTTTCTGATTTTTGTAATCAGATATTATTTCAGTATTTTATTTTTCTAGTTTTAGTAACAAGGAAAATAAAATTATTTTATTTTCTAGTTTTAATAATAAGGAAAATAAAATTATATTATTTTCTAGTTTTAGTAACAAGAAAAATAAAATTATTTTGTGTTATAATTTATTTTCTGATTTTAATAACTAGAAAATTAATTTGTGGTATTTTATTTTCTAGTTTTAGTAACATAGAAAATAAAATTATTTTGTATTATAATTTATTTTGTGGTTTTAGTAACTAGAAAATTAATTTTGTTAATCAATTATGTAATTTTGTGTTTTGGTTACAATCTGTAAATATTGTACGTGACTTATGGTTTCATTTGGGAGATCACTTAATTTTTGAACCATTCGTGAAATAGTGTTAATTATTTTGAATTTTTCATAGTTCATTATGAATATACATAGAAGTATTTAATTCTGGAGTTTTTTTTTTTTTGAACGAAATTCTGGAGTTATATATTAGTTTTACAAACTAAATTTCAGTTTTATTATAAAGAAACCTTTGTAGCAAGATTATTTTCTTATTGATTTTCTGAATCATTCTTTATTTTTTGTGTATGGATCCGTAGTCGTGAATAGTTTCTGCATATGAGTCGAAAAAATATATATATTCACAAGAACATTTGAATACATATTTAATTAGTTTATTTATGTACAAATCAAATTGATTAAATGAAGGTATGTTTTGTCATTTTTGAGTTTAAAATGCAAAACGCATTGAATTTTATTTATTAGTTGAGAATCTTTTTATTTCATGATACAAGTTTTGGGATCATGCATGATTAATTTATTTTGTTAATTTATTATTTTTAGTTGATGCGTTTGATATGCATGTATGATATCAACTCAAGTTATTTCCTAACAACAATTTGATGTGATTTGGAATGTTAAATTGATATGTTGATTAATTTGAGTTTTTCCAATCAATTTTGAATGGGTGTTTAAACACCAGAGAAATTTAAACATGAAAGATGTATTTAGTTATATTGTTCCATTTAATTGGAAGTAAATTTTGAAAAATCTTTTTTATGGATTATTATTTGTTGAATATGTGACATAAAATGTTGTCAATTATTATTTTACTTGTGTAGTAGAATTTGTTAAACCATAAACCATTTTATTTATATAGGGGTGTATCTCTTGCATTAGATGAGATATTTTAATTTTCTTCTGTCACAAATATTTTTTATGACAGTGACATTTATTCGTAAATGAGTTGCAAGTATGTATACAATCAAATGGGTTTTTTGACTTGTTTGATTTTTAGGCAAAATCTTTATGAGGATATGATTTTGTCAAAACATTAATTCTGATTTGTTTAATCATAATTATTTTGGATTTTTCGTGAATCATGTTTTGGAATTTATGAATCAAGCACATCATAGACAACAAGTGATGGATGTTATATTTTGATTTATATTAGAAGTGATAGGGGAGGTGAATATGATGCACCATTAAATGAATTTTGTGCACAACATGACATTATTCACCAAACTACACCACTTTATTCTCCTCAGCAAAATGGTATTGCTGAAAGGAAGAATAGAACCCTAAAAGAAATGATGAATGCCATGTTACTAAGTTCAGGTTTACCACAGAACTTGTGGGGGGAAGCAATATTGTCTGCTAATTATGTTCTTAACAGGATACCCCACAAGAAAACCAACAGCACTCCTTATGAATTATGGAAAAGGTCGACCGCCTTCCTACAAATACTTAAAAGTGTAGGGGTGTTTGGCAGAAGTTGAAGTTTCTGTTCCTAAAAAGACAAAGATTTGACCAAAACAGTAGATTGTGTGTTTATTAGTTATGCTCAGAATAGTAGTGCATATCGGTTTTTGACTTATAAATCAGAAATACCTGATATACATGTGAACACTATTATAGAGTCAAGGAATGCTGTATTTTTTGAACATGTCTTTCCTTACAGGAAAGGACATGAAATAAGTTCACAGAAAAGAACTTATGATTGTATATAAAGTCAAGAGACTACTGACAATCAAACACAAGAGACTAGTAATGGTCTCAATCAACATGATTTAACTGATGATGAACAAAGAAGAAGTAAGAAAGCGAGAACATCAAAATCCTTTGGTCCAGATTTTCTAACATACTTGCTAGAAAATGATCCTCAAAGCTTTAAGGCAGCAATAACAAGTCCTGAAGCACTTTTGTGGAAAGAGGCTGTTTATAATGAAATTGAATCCATTATGCAAAATCATACTTGGGAATTGGTGGATCTTCCACCAGGTTCTAAACCTCTTGGATATAAATGGATATTCAAGAGAAAAATGAAAGCAGATGGTTCAATTGACAAGTATAAAGTAAGACTTGTAGTTAAAGGTCATAGACAAAAGGAAGGTCTGGACTATTTTGACACATATTCCCCTGTGACAAGAATAACATCCATTCGCATGCTTATTGCTATAGCAGCATTGTTTAATTTAGAAATACATCAAATGGATGTTAAAACAGCTTTCTTAAACGGTGATCTAAATGAAGAGATCTATATGGAGCAACCCGAAGGGTTTGTAGTGTCGGGGCAAGAAAAGAAAGTTTGTCGGCTTGTAAAATCCCTTTATGGATTAAAACAAGCACCTAAGCAATGGCATGAAAAATTTGATCATGCAATGCTTACTAATGAGTTTAAGATATACGAATGTGACGAATGCGTCTATGTTAAAAACATTGACCAAGGATATGTCATAGTTTGTCTTTATGTGGATGACATGCTTATCATTGGAAGCAGTCAAAAGATGATCAAATCAACTAAGCAAATGCTTAACAAAAGATTTGATATGAAAAATATGGGGGTCACAGATGTTATATTAGGAATGAAAATTATTAAAACATCTGACGGATATGCATTATCTCAATCTCATTATATTGAGAAAACTCTTGATAAATTTATCAAGGATGATTTGAATTTAGCTAGAACACCTGTAGACATCAGTCTTTATTTATCGAAAAATAAAGGTGATGCAGTGTCTCAGTTAAAATACTCCCAAATCATTGGAAGCCTAATGTACCTAATGAAATGTACTCGTCCTGATATAGCTTACGCTATCAGTAAATTGAGTAGGTATACTAGTAATCCCGGAGAAGGCCATTGGAAAACGATCATTCGGGTTCTGAGATATCTAAGATTCACCCGTGATCATGGTTTGAACTTTACTCGATATCCAGCAGTACTTGAAGGTTATTGTGATGCAAATTGGATATCGGATACTAAAGATTCAAAATCCACAAGCGGATATGTCTTCACTCTGGGAAGTGCTACTGTTTGTTGGAAATCCACAAAACAAACATGCGTCGTACGATCTACAATGGAATCCGAGTTCATTACTTTAGACAAAGCAGGAGAAGAAGGTAATGGTTTCGCCACTTAGAAGACATTCTAATGTGGCCAAAACTTATGCCACTATTTGCATTCATTGTGATAGTCAATCTGCAATAGCGAAGCACGTAATCATATGTATAACGGTAAGTCACGACATATTCTTTGTCGACATAATACCGTAAGGCAATTGTTGTCAAACGGAATAATCTCAATAGATTATATAAAATCTAAAGAGAATATTGCGGATCCATTAACAAAAGGTTTGACAAAAGAGCTAGTGTATAGTTCATCGAAGGGGATGAGATTAAAGCCTATTACATAAGAGTCGTCATAATGGTAACCTTACTTATATGACTGGAGATCCCAAGAACTAAGTTCAAAGGGACACCTAAGTTATGTATGGCTCGCCAGAAATCACCAAGGGATTAAAATTCCTTACCCATTCCTATGGTGAGACTGATATCTGCAACATTTGTTGTATACAGGGGTATAAGGATAAGCTTTGCTTTTAATAATTACTTATATCTTGATTGAGGCATAAAATCAAGGCGAGTATAAAGAGATACTCACAATAAGAATCACCTATATGAGTGTCGAACTGGGGCCAGTTCTATGAGAATCCAAAAGGCTAAATTCTCTAGAAACACTCATGAAAACCAGGCGCGTTCAAGTTCAAAATGAACACAACAGTGAGAACCACGATGTGTTAGAAGATATTTTGTGTGAAATCTATTGTCTTGGCTTACACAAACGGCTGAACAATTCAAGGCATCACGTCTATTGGTTAGCCAGTAAGTCCGATAGGTTATTACTAGGGAAGGTTCAAGACCAAAAACTACCTATCTTGATGCAAGATATTTTTGACTTATACTTTTTCGATAAATCTGCATATTGTTGCATTTTCGTTGTCATAAAATTCCATTCATGTGGGGGATTGTTAGAAATGGTTATAAATTCTGGGTAAAACCAGAATTTTATCCTAAGTTTGGTCTATTTTTTAGGTAGGCCCCGTGCGTCGATTTTCACGGGTCAAAGTGGTAACACGTTTTATGCCGCGTTGTGATTCACGTGGTATATTTGGTTACTCAAAACCATTACCAAGTGAATGGGAAATTGAAGCCAAAGTGTGCTCCATGGAAATGGAGTTTTGGTGGAAAACCCTTAAAGGTTTGAATAAGGCTTGTCCCACATTGATTTGGTGGGAAGTTTTGAATGGGTTTATAAGGCATGGGTTTGGTACTTGGGGGTGTGCCCCAAAGGGTACCCAAGTGTTTTGGAGGGAGAGGTTATGAGCAAAATGGGCTAGACCCATTGGACCCAAAAATCACCATGTGCCGCCACGTCCCACGGACGAAATTTGGCCGAGTTGGGCCTGGGCCTGGACGCGTGGTGTGAGGTTAGGTTGGGCTTGTTCGACCCAATACTAATTTTTTTGGGTCAAAAACATTTGAATTTAATTTTATTTTGTATAAAATAAAATCCAGAATTCAAATAAAACCGGAAATAAATTGGTTTGGTTTTTCTGTACATCCAAACAGGGCCCTTCCTGAAATAAACCAGTCTGGTATTATTGCACACCCAAACAGGGCCCTTTCCGTTTTTGTTATCTGTTTGAAATATAACCCAACAGATTCAAATATGTTTGAATTCAAAACCAACAGGTTTCATATCTGTTCAATTCAAAACCAGCAGCCACCTTTACATCTATAAATAGACTAGCCTCCCATTTGGATTTTACTCTAATTTTCGTACTCCATCCTCTGCTATAAATCTCTGCATTTTGCTGCATTTAATTTCTGAAAGAAAGAGTGTAAACACTTAGTGTGTTCGTAAGGCAAACAATTTGTAGTGCTGTTATTGTTTGTAGAAGACCATTTCATCCTGGGAGATAGACATCCAAATTCTGAAAGCACCATGGAGAGGACGAATCTGTCTTAAGGACACAGTGTTAAACACTGGACTTGATCATATTATAATTTGAAAAAATTAACCAAGTAAGTTGTTTAATTTATTATTTTGTTTTATTATTTATTTAAATCAGATTTTAATTTTATTTTTGTAATAAAATAAAATCTGTTTTTATTTATTTATTTTTATTTTTATTTCGAGTTTGATTTTTGTAATCAAACAAATTCTCTCATTTTCTTTATTTCTTTATATTTTTGTTGTTGTTTAGTACACAACAGAATTTAACTATTTAAATACAGTGAAGATTGTCCAACAAGGCGTAGTGGGAAGAGTGTGGTATATAAGGTTTATGGTGCGGGAAGTTGGTGATTCAAGTCTCTGCAAGAGCAGATCAAATTGTTCTACAATGAAATAATTTTATTTTTTTTTTTCACGTTTGAAGCTTTTGGCGACTAAAGGTGTTGGTCGGCGATTCTTTGACTATTAGCGACTAAAACATTGGTTGATAAATGTATAATTTTAAAAAAAATATAATTGACTATTGGTCTCATGACCCGAACCCGCCCCTGTGGGTTAAGGACATAACCGACCAGTAATCGTGAGATTACCTACGGCCTCAAACCAAACCAAACATATTTTAACAGAGTTAATGGGAGCCAAACGGAAGCAATTTAAAAAAAACAGTCCTTAGAACTGTGCTTACATGACACGTCAAACAAGTCATACATATAAACATTAATAACTCACGACAGGATTAAAGTATCAAAAGTTCTGTACAAATAGGATCATTCAAAACTATGTCAACCCATGAAACTATATACAAACATATACAAAACTTCGCCAACATGACAAAATATAACTACATAACAAAAGGGCGAAGATGGGTCTCGTGTGTGAGACATGAGGGTTGACTTTCCAAAACCTATGTTGATCCACTTAGGCTTTACTGGGGCTGGGTCTGGACCTCCCTTGGCTCACCTACAAACACATGAATGAGCGTGAGCGAAAGCCCAGTAAATAATATTAAGTAAGGGAAATGCATTGAAACATTACGCAACAGACGATCTAGGGCCCAATTCATTCATGTCAACTGCCCTTTGGCCTTTTCAAATTTTCATAACAAATCTGCTCCTAGGCTCAGATATCGATCGCTCTTAGGCTTGTATATCAGACTGGCTCTTAAGCCTTTATATCAGACTGACTCTTAGGCCTTTATATCAGATTGGTTCTTAGGCCTTTCAAACTTTTCAGATCAAATTGGCTCATAGGCCTTTCAAACTTTCATATCAAACTGGCACATAGGACTTTCAAACTTTCATATCAAGCTGGCGCATAGGCCTTTCAAACTTTCATATCAAACTAGCGCATAGGCCTTTCAAACTTTCATATCAAGCTGGTGCATAGGCCTTTCAAACTTTCATATTAAACTGGCGCATAGGCCTTTCAAACTTTCATATCAAACTGTGTCCACCATTCAAATTAATGAACTTCACAAAACTTACATAGAAGTAGTAATTGGACAATAATGTATGTCAGATATTACTCACAGTGATCGGCTTGTGGAGTTGCCCTAGAGCTTGACCCTACATATCATGTAACACATATGGTTCATAATTAGTTCAATCCGTTCATTAATTCACATATTCTTCTTTAGGCTTCATTCTCATCTCTTTAACTCAATTACATGCCCAATGCATGCCTAAGAGTGCTTAGAAGTGAAAGGGAACGGAAATGTAACACAAAGTACATTTTCAAAATTTCAAAAACAAGGTCTCGCCGAGCGGACCCTTAAGGCTCGCAAAAATCGATGCATCAAAATTACGCTCGATCGCGAACTCTGGCGCTCGAGCGGAAGGCCTCTCTATATGGCTCCCCACTCGAACGTGGAATTCCTCCACTCGAGCGTGCACCACATCTGCAAAAGGTGCTGGGAGCACGAAATTCACGCTCGAGCGGCAGTTTCCCTGCTCGAGCGGACATCAAAATTCTAGAAATTCCAGATCAAGTTCTTGAGCTTCAGTTCGATGTTCAAAAGTTCCAAATGCATGTTTATGACTCAAACTTCATATATTTATGTACTAACTTGGTATAAACACCAAACTATATCCCAATAGAGCTCATTTTCACAAATTAAAACATGCATGGCTCAAATTGACACCAAACTCAATTCTAACATGCACATTCATGCATTCAAAGTTCTTATCTTCATAGATTGTACATGCATGTGATGTCTAGCTTCTATTCTCAACTTAGATGATACCAATGGTGATTATACATGAGCTTTAACTACAAATTTACATGGGTTTCAAGCTCAATTATGCAAATTCTAAACAAGTACATACATGCATGCATATATGGTCTTCCAATTCAACAAAATGAACTCAAAACATGCTCTTGACCATCAATTAGCTTGGAAATACAAAATTATAACTTAAACTCATGAATTCAAGACCAAATGCTTACCTAGAAGCTCAATCTTCCAAACTATGGCAATTTCTTGAAGTTAATCCTCCAATTCTTCGCAAATTTGAGCCAAACACCTAACTCTCCTCTTTTCCCTCTCTCTAGCTGACTCCCTTCTCTATTTCTTGAGTTTAATTCAGCCAAGAGAAATAACAAGGAGGGTATTTTTGAGTGTATAGTGCCCCACTAAGTCATAATATAATAATATAGAGTAATTGGGCACTAATTCATTAATTTAATCAACTTAATCTAGTCCGAATCAACTTTTTAATTAAATTTCACCGTAGGCTCTAAAAAGTATGCTAATCACAATGGCGTAATCAATTTTGGATTCTGTGGCCGATAAGGCTTCCAATTTAATTTCCAAAGCATATTATTTAAACAGATATTCCTACGGCGAACAGATAGAACTTCAAAATCACATATATTCACAAAATGGCACCTAAAATCATGCTAAACACATAATCATACGCAAATTAAGGACCAATTAGCATACTACAGAACAGGGGTATCACAATTGGCGACCAAAGTTTTGGTCGCTAAAGACTTGTTTTTTGCCAACCAAAGGTTTTTTGTTCAGCAAAGCCTTCCGAGACCTTTCCCAACAGAGTTTTGGCGACAAACATAGCAACCAAAATTTTTGGTCGCACAATGTCATTGGCGACCAAAAAACAGACAATTGGCGACCAATATTTTAGTCGCTAAAAGTGACTTTTTTTTGTAGTGTTAGAGCTTATTCTCTCTCTACAAATACACCAAGATCTATCCATTTCTCCACTCTACTCCCTTTGTTAAAAATGTAGAGCTCACCTAGAGTTTTGTTTCCATTCGAATAGAGTTGGATTCTAGCTTCTTTGAGGTTTCTTCTCTCTTTCTCTCCTTGGTCTTCTAGCTTTGAGGTATGGATTTTTTACACTTTTTTATGATTTTTAACTTAGCTATTTGTTTTTCATGAACAATTTTGTGGTTTTGGAGATTTTGAACGAACCTACGGATTTGGTATAAAATCAAAAGAGAGGTTTTCAAATGAATGTATGGAAAATGGTTGTGTTGTGATAAAATTTTTGTTTTTGATACTTGGATTGGGATTTGGAAGAAAAAAGGGTTTTGCTCTAAATGTTTCAAATATTTATTTTGTATAAATAAATGGAAATGTTGGATATGTGAAATTGGATGGACATTGATATTGATATGAATAGTGGAGTTGGATATGTATTATCACTCATCTTGAAATTTAGAAAGTTTATTTATATTGAAGATTTTATATCTGTTTAGAAATATCTGTTTTGGGCTATCGGTGGAGGATAACTATGATTGTTGTAGAAATTGCATGAGGATTAGGTGAATTGAAACTAATATCTCATCCAAGTGCATTGAATATTGTTGTTCATTTAATATATTGCATATGTATATGAATTTGAGAAAAAGGGGTGAATGTTGAAAGAAGGTATGTATCACCAGATTAAGTTGGCCCGTGTCCAGGGTGAAAGTCCCGAAAAAACGCACGTGTACATGGGTGCCGATTCTCGCGGATGAAATATCTGTAAAATGATAATAGTAGCACTTGTGTAGGCTATGTTTACATAGGTGCTGTTGACGGTTTCCCGCGGACGAAATATTCGCGAAAGGTTGTACCGGTTTGAGATTTCCCCCAATTGTTTTCTATTGTAAAGGATATGATTTAAGAGTTGTGATATAAACTGCAGCATGGAATGGTTTTTTTGAGAAGAAAATGTAAAACGTTTTGGACTTAAGCATTGCATATGATTTCACCCTTATACATTTGTTAAGATTCATATATTGTGTTAGATTATCTACTAGGTTTTGGCTCACCCTATATGGAAAACCATTTTCAAGTGATGGTGATATGCCTCTACCAAGGACTTAGCTTGAGAGGACTGTGGAGCTGAAGGCTTAGTGTTGTATTTTCTTTATTTTATTTTGCACAAGCCTAGTGTAGTGAGCTTAAGACTCACTTTATGTGCCCAAGTATTGACTTGAAAAAGTGTAAGCCTTCAGGGCATATGATTATTTGTTCAGCGTTCATCTCTTTTCTTAATCTTGTAACACATGCCGAGATTCAGATGTACTGTATGGATGTATATCGCATGTGTCACTTTTTGTATATCAAATTCTGATTTATGAAAACTTATCAATTCATATATGTTGTCACTTATCGATTGTTATAAGATGGGTATATTGTATTTATTTTGGGACATTATAGCAAATATGAAAGGATTAAGATCACAAATTTCTCTATATAGGCACAATTCGAGTTGAATTCGCATCTAAATAATCATAACTTTACTGAAACAAAAAGAGCGAATAAAATTACAACTGAAAAGAGTTTTGTCAAACGAGATTACTAATAATAAAAACTTAAGAATAAGGATTAAATTGACCAAAAAAATAAATAAATTACATTTAAAAAAAAAACACTGAGTTATTGATTGCATGTGATGGTTGCCATGAATGATTTTGGGATGGCGTTTGAGCAGAGGTGAAATTGTGAATGCAATCAGGCACGTGCATACTGATAGTTATAAGTGCACATCAATGAGTATATGTTCACCTATTCGAAAGCTTGTGAACACAATCATGCCGATTGCCCAACATGGTATGATCTGATCAATTGGTTGAGATACAAAGGCTCAATGGGCCACAATCCACTTCATCACTTGTTTCCAAGTATTAATTCATCTTGATATTGTCACTAATAAAAGTCGCAACTTATTTTTGTCAGTTGAGTGGGAGAGAAAGTCCATTTATTTATATCATTTGTGCAATTTAATTAATTAAAAGCAACGTGTATATATTTACAGTAATACTCTAATGGCATGTTTGATTGGGTGGATTAGGACATGGGATTGGGATTATTAATTCGTGGGCCCAATTATTCTATGTTTGTTTTAACATTTTGGTTTAGGATTATTAATCCAATGGATAATTAATCCAACAAATTTGTAGGATTATTAATAATGGGGTAGGGGTGGGATTATTAATCCAATGGACATTAATCCAACAGGATAGTGAATACCACACTAATTTAATAGGATTATTAATACTTCACTATTAATCTTGTGAATCAAACATGACCTAAATTTATTGAATAATTTTAAAAAAATCTGGAATGCATTACTTGGTTGCAATACCCTACATAGGTTATATATACATGTAACATATAAGTTTATATATGAGAGGTCATGCTAATAACTGTTAATAATGAGAGAAAAATTTGAAGGCATTTTTTTTATGAATTCAGATTATTTATTCCTTTCTATGCACTATTTTTTTATCCTTTTGAATTTGATGAGTTTGATAGAATTACTTATGATAACAGAGAAAGCCTAGTAAATCAATACAACGTAAAATTAAAAAGGAGGTATTGTTGGAACAATCTTCTGTGTAAATAAAATAATTTGAAACAATTCAAATAAAACAAAATAAAATAAAACTTACAGTATTTATTTTGTAGAATTGAATAAATAATTCAAAGACCAAGTTGAGTGTGTGACACTTTGTCCTTAAGACAGATTCGCCTCGCTACGGTGCTTACGGTCGAGTGGCGTCTATCTCCCAAGATATAATGATCTTAACCAATTTGTAGTAGCACTCCAAAACAAATTGTTCGGCGAACCAAACCTGTAATCTAACTCTCAATATTTATTTTAAAACTAGAATGAAGAATAAAATGCAAAGGAGAAAATTCTAGATAGCAATATCTATTTTGCAGACTAATTTTCAGATCTGTAAAATGCTGAAATATGGTATGTATTTATAGGGCCAAACAGGTATGAATTCAAACCTTAAACGGTATGAATTCAAACTGAACAAGTGCAAAACTCAAACAAATAGATTTGTTAGTAGTTTTTTTCGAAAGATAACTACCTAGTAGTTTGAATCTGTCTGGGTTCAAAATTTGTTTGAAAGATAATCGGAATGGGCACAATTATTTGGACAAATTTGAATTCAAATTTTAAATTAAAATTCCAGCAATAATTTTTAAAAAAATTCAAACGAATTTTGTCCAAAAAATTAATACAAGAACCAACTCGACCCACAACCGGCATGGTTGGACGGACGGCGGCGGTGCATGTGTGGTGGTTTGGGCTAAGGTTCACTTTATTCATAACTCTTCCCTTCTACAAACTTGGAATGCCCCTTGGGGCCCAACCCAAGTGTTGTAGGCTAAAGTTTATATACTCAACAAAACTCTCTTAAAGTTTAATGTGGGACAAGCCTCACAAGGAAACTCACATTTAAAACTTAAATGTCCATTCCAACGAACTCGAAAACGATATCATGTTCCCATTCATTCGTAAATGGTTTTGACTAACCATCTTCTCTATGTGACTTGCCACGCGACAAGGAACACTTTACCTCTTCGGACCCGTCCCAAAAGGCGTTCGAGGCCTACTCAATTTTGGGCTCAAAGTCGGTTCAAAATATGCCATATAAAACATCATTTTTTCTAACAGGTATATAAAGAAGCACGTGATCTTAATTCATTTTTGAAAAATGCTTGGGAGCACTAAAAGGGGAGCACTAATGATATGGCAGTGGGTCCCGCCCACTTTCTATGTCTTTTTTTTTTTGTTGTCATTTTCAATGCATTAGTGTTATTAGTGATATATTTTTTAATGGTCTAAATCATTATTGTTTATTTTTTACACATTTCAAATCACTTTCATATTTATTTATTTATATATTTCAAAACTAATGACAATCCTATGACGATTATTAGCATTTTCCATAGATATATTCTCCACAGTAACAAGGGGTAGGCTGCTTGGTAATCATAATTTCATGGTTGATTTTTGTGGGGTTTATAGGATAGAGGGCCAACCACCACCACCATAATGGGGGCAATTTAAGGTATGATTTGGGAAGTGAGTTAGTTTTTTTATTTTTTAGTTATTTTAGTTTAGGGTAAAAAATTTGATTTGGAAAGAGTTTTTTGATTTTTTTGACTTTTTTTTTGTGAGAGAAGAGTGTAATGATTATGGGTTAGATGTGATATTTTGTTTATTGTGACTAAAATAGCTCATTTTATCTTTTGTGGCTAAAATAACCAAAAAACCTTCCAACCCAACTTCCTAAACGGTGCCTAAGAAGTTAGTTAAAAATTAATTTATAATTTTTTAATTTATTTTAAGTCACATTATTTTACATATTTTTATATATAAAAAGAAAAAAAAAATTAAAAATTAATTTTTAATCAACCTTCCAAATCACTCCAATTTAATGCAAGCCAACAAAACAGGGCAGTGTTGGGTTGAAAAAGTACAGGTCAAGTGACCTTACTTCAGGCACAGGGTGTCCTTAAATTCAACAGGACCACCATATATTCTTACAGTTGTGATTTGTGTCATTAATTTATTGAGTATTAATGGTACTAATTTTTATATCAGATAAAAAAAAATAAAAATAAATAAAGTTATCAAAATAAGAAATTAGTGCCATTAATGCTCAATAAATTAGTGTCACAAATCATTTTTCATATTCTTATCTATTAACATTTTGTTTAGTGTTGGCGTTAAAATTGAAGGGCTTGAGTTTTAGTGATCTTAGGGTGATTTGGGATGTTTAAATAAGTGTATGTTTTGATTTTTTATAAAAAAGCATATAAAAAAATAGAGAAAATAGGTAGAAAAGTAAAGATAAAATGTTGATAGATATTGATTGATGTAACCCAAATAAGTATATGTATGTCAAAAAAAGTATCGGCAATGCTAAAGGCCTCAAATTCGAGGCCTCGAATCTAATTTTTTTTTTATTTTTAGGGTGATTATATGTAGGGATGTGTCAAAAAATTAGGCATCCCACACCAACTCATCGTACAAAATTATATAAAATTAACAAAATTTAATTAACAACTTAATTGATTAGTCAATTTTATCACTCAACCAGTCCAACCTAATTGACTGATCAGTTAGGCTGCTGGTTAAAATTTGTTAATTCCATATAATTTTGTACGATGAGTTGGTGCGGATATCTAGTTTTTTGTCACACTCCTATACATAAACCACCTTTAAAATAAAAAAATAAAAAAATCAACATAGCTCAACAAATAAAATAAAATAAAATAAAAAAATCATATGGAATTGACAAATTTTAACTAGCAGCTTAACTGATTAGTCAATTTTATTACCCAACCAGTCCAACCCAACTCACTCACCATATCAAACTATATAGGCTGAGTTGGTGCGGGATGTCTAGTTTTCTAGCACATCCCTATACATAACAACCTTTGCAAAAAGAAAAGAAAAGAAACGAGAATTTTTTTTTTAAAAAAGAAACTAAACTAACACAGCAAAAAAAAAAAAGAAAAAAAGAAAAAAGAAAGAATTTGAGGCAAATTCGAGGCTTCCAGCATTATACAAAAAGCATACTTTTTTTTTGGGTGAATAAAGCATACTTTTTTAATGCATACCAAACACTTACTTAATGAGCAATTCAAGGGGTTGTGACATCCTGGCAAGATCTTGAGGTATAAGTCCTGAGGTCTTAGGTTTCACTTTCTCCGGAGTCAATCATGACAACAAATATGGTTGGTAGGACCCCTTGTGGTTAGGCCTCTTTTTTTTTTTGGATCTTAATGAGCTATTGAAAATTTGTCGAATCGTTTTTTTTAAGATATTAAGAATAATTGAGGTGCACATAAACTAATTTGGATACTCAGTTATTAAAAAAAGAAATTTGTTAAGGTTTGCAAGCAAAACTTTAATAAGACACAAAGAGCTTGTATTAACAACTTAGATAAAATAATTTGTTTTGAAGAAAATTATTTTGGTACTTAAAGATAGCAAAATAAATAATAAATAGATAATGTTGTTAATGTACTTGTCAAATTAATAAGAGGATAATGAGTGAGAACTCTAATTAGAGCTACCACACTAATGATGTGGCAGTGGGTCCCACCCACTGCCACAGTATGTGTTGTGTCTTTTTTTTTTTTAACTTTTCCACCTCATTAGTGGTGGATTTAAAGCCATCAAATTAGTGGTCTTTGGCATGATTGTTAATAAGATAGTTTGTTCAAAAAAAATTAATAAGACAGTGGTAATTTTTATGAGAGGAGTAAGAGGAAATGAAAGATTGAAGGATGTTTTGGGAAGATAGTTAAAAGTTATTTTTTGATTTTTTTTGACTTTTTTATGAGAGAGGGAAATGGGTTAAAGGAAAATGTCATAGACCTAAGTGAATTATCAAATATTCTACCAAACTTATACACATGTAATTTGTGTAGACCCCACACTCATGTGAGAAATTTTGTAAAATATTTAATAATTCATTTGAGATCCCTAAGAGAACTCTGAGTTCCCTAAGAGAACTCTGAGTTAAAAGCTGGAAAATTTAACAGAGTTCCCAAAATAGAATTGATAGCTGTTGTAAGTTTTGTTTACTTGAAAGTTTTGGAATGTAATTGTAAAATGTTTTAAAATTATATTCAGATGTATCAAAAAAAAAAAAAAAATTTTAAAATTAAGAAAAAACTATCTTAAATCTTGGGACATGACATGTGCCGCTTATGCTCCATTGATTTATGATTAATTTTTCACAAATTTTATTTTTTTTTCATAATTCTTGTTAAAAGTAGGGACAATTATGTCCCAGTGTAACTTAAAAAAATAATTATACATACATAAAAAATTTATGATTTTAATTTAATATTTATAAAGTTTACAATTATGTCCCAGTGTAACTTAAAAAAATAATTATACATACATAAAAAATTTATGATTTTAATTTAATATTTATAAAGTTTATAATTGATTTGTAATTATTTTTAAAATATAGTACTGGTTTTTTTAAGGCTTGGAGAATGGAGGATTAGGCAATTCTTTATTAATTAATTAATTTTGAGATTTTACGCTAGACAATTTGTTGTAACTTCTACTTATGCAAAAAATAATTTAAATATTACTTTTATTATTTGTAAGTTGAGAAATGAGTGGTTTTAGATTCTATTTATAAATTATCAATTTTAATTTAAATAAGTTGCAACAAACTTACCCTAAATCAACACATAACACATGTATTTTACATTTTAAAAATAAATAAATAAATAAAGAAAAAATTAGGGAAACATCCTTCTCCAACTTTGTGTAGTAGGAGAGCTCTCAATTTTTTTTTTTATTACCTAAGGTCTCTCAACATTTTCACAGAAAAAATTTGACTCATAAAAATTTTGCTTGGCTCAAAGAAATTTCTGTCCTAATTCAAAAAATTTGTCTGTGAAAATTGAAATTTCTCAAAATCGGACAAAATTTTTCTGAGTTGAATTTTTTCTGTGAAAATATTGAGAAAGTTTAACTATTATAAAAATATTATATGTCTTTTACCTTATAAAATCTTAATATTAGAAACCTTAAAAAAATTCTCCATAAATAGTGGGCTAATAAATTTTAATGTAAAGATCGAGTGGACTGGCTTTTCATATGGTATTTGATTTTTTTTAAAGAAAAATTTTCAATATATACTTATTGAAATTGAAAGTTCTCTTTAAATTTTAATTTCCAAGATTTTTTTAAAATTTTTTATTAGCGGGTCAACCTAAAATTTAATTTAATTTTAATTTTTCTAAAAACGAAAATGTTTTTATTTTTATTTTTATATATTTTATATTTATATATATATATATATATATATATTTTATAATAAGCAATGTTAGGGATTTTAAATAAATTATCAAATATTTTACATAATATTCACATAAGGCACTGGCTTCCCTCCAGTTCTAGATCGGATTGGAGGGTAATGTTGGGCTTGTGGGGGCCTACCATGGGTCCCGTTTTGATAATCCGAACCGTTTAATAATGTGTAGAACTCGTCAAACACTAGAGGTGTCCGCGGTTCGATTTGGGATGGTTTGCGGTTCGGTTTGGATCCACCCGCATCTATGCGGTTTGGGAAAAAGTCAACCCGCAACCGCCCGCAATGCGGTTTGCGGTTTGTGCGGATAGGGTTTGCAGATGTGCGGGCGGTTGCGGGCGGTTTACGGATTAAACTTTTTTTTCAAAAATTTATTTTTAAACCTTTTTTTTTTTTCCCATTTTATCAATCTTTATTTTGGACCTTTTTCCTCATATTTTTTAAAATACTCCAACATTAATAATTAATCAATTAAAACTTATAAAAAACTTATAAAATAAAAAACACAACAAATTCAATTCGTAACCTAAACAAATTATTCAAAATCTACATTCATCATTAACTTACATTCATCCTACATTCATCATTTATAACCCAAATAAAAAAAATCCTACATTGAAAATTCAACATTCATCATTCCTAACCCCCCCCAAAAAAGAAGTAATTCTTCATTAACTTACATTCATCCAAAATGCAAAAAAAATAAAAATTCATTAACTTACATTCATCCAAAAGCAAAACGCAAATAAAAAAATAAAAAAAAATTGTTGTCAAACTTCATTCAATACAAACCCATGAATTAAAATTAAAACACATCCAATTCAACTTCAACTTCATCTAAGATATCAAACTTCATCTTCATGAATCACATCCAATTCAACTTTCACAAATCCCAATTCCAATTCTAATAACATGCATTTGGTTGATGAACCCTACACAAAACCAAATTGAAAAAATGAAGTCTATATATTGCATTTCAATATAATAAGAAAATGTGTTGAATATATGAAAAAATTACCAATGACCAAAATGGATATTAGACATCAATTATAGCATCAACATTATAGGTTGAAGTTGAAGATGAGCTTGACTTCAAAATATCTAATTAGAAGTCAACAAGAGAAGATTAATAAAACTTACATTAGAAAATGAATAATACAAACAAAAATAAAGATAAATAAATTCTCATTTACCCGAGTCATATTGCTCAAATTCTTCCACATCATCCATCGCCTTTCGAAGAGAAATTGAAAGGTTGCTTCGAAGCCAATTTTGAGTACATACAAGAGCTTCAACCATAGAAGGCGAGAGTGAACTACAAAATGGGTCAAGAATAAGCCCTCCCGTACTAAAAGCCGACTCCGATGCAACGGTAGAAATAGGCATGGCCAACACATCCCTTGCAAGTTGTGATAACACCCTATATTTGGTTGCATTCACTTTCCAATAATCCAAAATCTCAAATGTTTGATTATTTGCAAAATGTTCAACCTCGGATAAATATTATTCCAATTCTGACTTAGATCCACTAGTGCATCGCCCCTCCAAATAGGAATTAAATTGGGAGTCAACTAAAGAATATGGATTATCATCATCATCATCTTCCACCATATTCACAACTTCACTCACACTTGGAAGTTTCTCATTTGAAAGATAAAGTGTGACATAATGGCTATACAAACGACTCAAGCAACTCTTAACCTTGTCTACTATCTCTTCCACCTTCCTATTATTTCCAAGAAATAAATTGGAAAAACAAAACTCCAAGTATGTCATTTTTTTGGTAGGATCAAGAACCACCGCAACATATAACAACAAATTGATTTTACTTCCATCCCCAAAATACTTGCTAAACTTTAGCTTCATAGTCTTTGCCATTGTGCTCAAAGTATCATCCTCCTCCAAAATTAATTGATTAATTTTGCTTTCAATAACAAACATCTCTTTGTAAAAAGCATTGAAGTAACAAAGAGAGATTCCAAAAATTTCTTAGTTGCAACATAGAACAATTTTAGAAACCTCAAAAAATTCTACACTTTTTCCAATCCAACTCATTTGGACTTCTTCTTATGCCACCATCAACATCCGTGAAATAAGGTTCAAAGTTGAATCCACAAACTTCAATCGGTTAAAAGCCTTCATACTTTTCGGCGGCCTCTAACATCAAATATGTAGAGTTCCACCTAGTTGGTACATCTAGGCATACAAGAGCTTTTGAATCAAGTTTGAGTGTGGCCGCACACTTCTTAAAAACATCATGCCTATGAGGAGAAGACCTCACATATCTCACCGCAAGTTTAATGTTGGCAATAGAATCATCCATTTCTTTCAACCCATCACTCACAACGAGATTAAGAATATGTGCACAACAACGCATATGAATAAATTCATGTTGCAAAATAGTCCCATTCCAATCTTTGGTTATCGTTTTCAAATATTGAATGGTAAGATTATTAGAACTAGCATTATCAACTGTTAAGGTGAATATGCTATCAATGTTTCACTCAATCAAACAATTGGTCTTTGCCATTTTTCGACCCAATGTTTCTCCTTTGTAATCCTCAACTTGTTGAAAATTTATGATTCTTTTTTGAAGTTTCCAATTATCATCAATGAAATGAGCAGTCAAACACATGTAACACAAATTTTGAATAGATGTCCAAGTGTCCGTAGTAAAGCAAATTCTACGACCCTTCATGGCCTTCTTTAACTTATCCCTTTCATTCTTGAATATATTGAGCACTTCTCTAGATATGGTTTGACGAGAGGGAATTTGTGTGAATTTGGGTTGCATGACATTACAAAATCTTCTAAACCCAACACCCTCCACAAATCTAAATGGCAACTCATCAATGACCACCATCTTCGCAAGAGCCCTTTTACAAGTATCAAAATTAAAAATTGTTGCTACAACCTCAACACCCTCTTCATTTTGTTTCGGTTTAAGATTTAATGTTTGTTGACCATCTCAGATCCCTATTTGGATATTCTTTACAATTGGGTGTATGACTTCTCAAATTACTAGTCCCATGAAGTCTAGAGTCACCATATACTCTTTCTTACAATATTTACATACTATTTACGCTTCATCATTCCCTATAACCTTGTCAAAATGATCCCAAACTGTGGATGGTGCTCTCCCCCCTCCACTCTCACTATTTCTCTTTGGGGGTCTAGGAGGTTTAGGTTCAAGTTCATGTTCGGGTTCGACTAAGAGAGGATTCATTTGACAATTACAGGATTCCGGAGGTACAAGATTGATTGCGGGAGATTGAATACTATCCTCCATTTAAACTGGATTACAAAAATAGAGTCACAAAATCAATTTTACAGACACACACCGATTCAATTTTAATTTTAATAACAGATTTAATTCCAAAAATTAAATAACAAATTTAAATAACAGACATATTTAATAACAGATTTTATTCAGCAGATTCAGATTTACAGATTCAGATTAACAGATTCAATTTCGATTAAATTTTACTAACAGATTCAGATTTAATTTTAATAATAGATTCATATTTAATTTAATTTTAATAACAAATTCAGATCAAACAAGTTAACAAATTCAAATTTTGGATCAAACAAATTCAGATCAAATTTCACAGATTCAAGTTAACAGATTGAATCAAGTTAACAGATTCAATTTCACAGATTTAATTCCAAAAAACAGATTATATTATACATACAGACACAGATAGATTTAATTCCAAAAATGAAATAACAGATTTAAAACAGATTTAATATAAATTCAATACAGATTTAAAACAAATTAAATAAATTCCACAAATAGATTTAAAACAGATTCAATACAGGTTTAATAAAGATTCAATACAAATTAAATAGATTCCACAAATTAAACAAATTTAAAACAGATTAATTCCAAAAACAGATTTAATGTCCTCCATCAACAAATAACATAAATAAATTTATCTATCAACTGATTCTTCAAACCAATACCACATTAATGAACAGATTCAAAATAGATCTATCAATTGATTCTCCAAACATAGACAGATCAAAGATCGGGGAGAGTGAGAGAGAGAAAGACAGAGAGAAAGAGGCTTACTTGTGATCTGCGATGACATAGTCAATCAATCTACCGATTTTGTGATGAGAGAGAGTCGATTAGTGTAGTAGATGTAAAGCCAAAAGAGCGAGGTGAGATGAGAGAGTGAGGGAGGAGATGATCGAGACACAAAGATCGAGAGAGAGACATAGACAGAGATGAGATTCAGGAGCTTAGCTTTGTGAGGTGTGCGATGAGTCGACGGCTGATCGGCCGATTAGTTCATCTTCGAAGACAGAGAGTGGATCATGGGTGAAGGCAGTGGACATGAAAATCGCGAGTGAGAATGAGCTCGAGAATGAGAGACACAGAATGAGATAGATAGAGTGAGAGATAGATAATATTGATTAGGGTTTTCTTTTGAACTATTGATTTGAAGGAAAAGAAAAGGGGTTTTTGTTTTAAACGGAGATTAGATTTGAACCCCCAAAAAAAAAAAAAAAAGTAGTTTAGGCGGGTAGGTTTAACTCAAGAACCCGCCTCAAGAACCCTAAAATTACATAAAATTCAAACCGCACCCTACCCTAATGTGTTTAAACCGCCCATACGCCGTTGTTCGGACGGGTAGGCGGTTCGGATAACCCTATGCCCAAATTTCTATCAAACACTATATGTCTCAGAAAATCACGCTGATCGGATATTGATAGCTATCTCATCGACGCTCGTTAATCGCTTATTTTTTCATTGCTCATTTTTTTATACAAAAATGATTTGATCATGTAACTTTTGATATCCGATCAATATGATTTTTACAAACATATAAGACTTGAGTTTTACAAATTGAATCTGCTCAAATTATCGTAATGGGTCCTATGATGGGCCCCTCTGTGCCAAGCAACACCTCTAATCCGATTAGACCAGAGGTGGTTGCGCTTCCGGAGGAGCGGTTAATCCTCCACATAAATATAGGATCCACACAATTTGAGACCCACACCATTGGGGGTGTTTGGAAAGAAAAAGTTTTGGTTTTTTTTATTTTATTAAATTAACAATATAAGTTAAAATAGTTAATAAAATAAAATGTCACATTAAATTTATAATTATTTTATAAAAAATGGTAGGGAGCACTAATGATATGGCAGTGAGCTTGTTTTTTTTGTTTTTTTTTTCTTTTTGGCATTTCCAATACATTAGTGTTATTTGTGGTGGTTTCTTTTGTAGGATGAATCATTGTTGTTATTTTATTTTTTCTCTTATAAATATAACATCAAATTATAAAAAATTAACTATCTATCCAAATATAACTATTTTAACTCACTAAAATAACCAACTTCCTAAATGCCCACTATAAGACTGCTAATCCAAAAAAATTAATTAAATTTAAATTTGAATCACAAAATAATAATTTTAAATAATTAAATTTAAATTTGTAATATTACTACTATATAAAATATTTGATAATTGGGTCTTTAGCAATTTTTGGAATTTAGACCTTGACCCTTGCTTTTCCAATGGACCGTCTGGCACGCGCCAATACAGAGGGATGTGGGGTACAAGACATTTATTGTTTTTTTGGTATCATTCATTGTCTTTGTCACCATAACGTAATAATGAATATTTAATTAAATAAAAAAAACCACAGATAGAAAAAGAGAAATAGAGAGCAACCTAACCTAACCGTATACAAAGTGGGGAATTGCTGTCTAGAATAGTCTTCCCATTCAAGTAAAGTTTGTTGTTGTTGGCCAATCTTGAGTGACAAAGAAGCCAACCCCTCTCTCTCTCTTCTACCCATTTCATTCCATGATATTTCATACCATGATATGATATGATCAACCCAAGCAAAAACAAAAATTAAAAAATCAGAAAAAAAGGTGAGAAAGGTAGGAAGAAAAGTAAAAACCTTGCAAGGAAGAACCAGATTCAAAGTTCTCTAAAGAGACTTGGTAAAAAGCAGAGTCTGAACCCAAAATTCTGCACTATTATGAAGGGTAGAAGCATGTTATGGTGTGCTTCAGGAGAGGGAGGTTAGAGAGAGAAACTAATTAAGAGTTTTAGGTTCATCTCTCTCTTCTTCCACAGTTGCTTTCTTTTTTTCTGGTTCAGCTTTCTGAAAGGTGTTTGGAAGGATGGAAAATAACTTCTTCAGGTATAATTACTTTCTTGTTTGTTCAAATTGCACATGGGTATGTGCTAATTTATTTTATTTATGGAATTAATTGACTGTAAATCTTGAAAAGGTAGGTTTTTGGGTTTCTTCCTTTGTGGGTTCTGAAATTTTTGTTGGCTAAAATTCTCCTGTTAAATTCCTTTCTTACTTTGGCTCTGTCTTGCCTTGTAGTCTTTGATGTTTGTTTACCTGGTGAACTGTTAATTTGTCTTTAAACTGTTACAGATATATTTTATAATCTCCTTGATTTTCTTCCTGTCCTAATTTCAAATTTTTTTTCCCTAGAAAAATCATCTTCTTCAATTCTTGTTCCCTGTACAGAGGAAATAGACCAGGCTTGGGCTAGAATTTGTCATTTCCTTAATTCATATGTATGTATGTCACAAGAATTTGACATGAGATCTTTGCCTCAAAAAATATATTTTTGGATCTGTATGGATAAGAATATTTTAATTAGGTTTTAATATCACACACTTGACTCTGACTACACAATCTTGAATCCTAGAATATAGTAGGTGATTCTGATATGTGAAATCAAGCAGAGTATCTAAGTTATTTACTGATCCCAACTGAAATTGTCCCCTGCTTTCCTCTTTTGCTCCATCAAATTAAAGTTTTTTTTTAAAAGTTTTATTTTCTTTTTTTTCCCTTTGTGATTCTTTGTGGTGAATAATCCAGGACAGAGAAGCAATTTTCTTGTTGTAGATCGACAAACTAACTCATCTGAATGAAAACAAGTTCTGGGAATTCGATATCATGATAATTTGTTTATATTTGTCTGATTTTCTGTCTTGTGTATCTATTGTTCGTCAATTTTGACCTAGATGATCATAAGTGCCGAAAATATTCAGCTGTGAAAGAATGTATAAAACTCGTGGATCATAAATTGAGAGCAGTTTTTAATCTGTACTATTGAGGGTATTCATAGTCATTGACATGACACTGTAAAACATTCATATGTCCCGAACATTGCTTCATCATATATAGCTCATTGGGAGGCCATAAACTCTTATACGTGATCTTCATCGTAATGCGATATCTGGATGTTGGATAATCTGAAATCAATTATACTAATTTGTTTTTCCCATTTCAGAGAGGAAAAGTGATGCTAGAAACATGGGGAAGAAGGGAAGTTGGTTTTCTGCAATCAAGAGGGTTTTCATACCCAGTTCCAAGGAGAAGCCTGTAAATGTAAGTGAAATCTTACTTGGTGTGTGTTTAGATGCAATTTCAAGTAGTAACGATGTCCAATTTCTAACCACAAAAGAAATCAGTAATCAGATTAGAAGGCCCCAAAAAATGCTTTTTGTTTTTGATGGCATATGTTGTGTTCAAATGAAAAAAAGTAGAAACTTCTATTTTTTTTTGTTTTTTCAAAGGCTTTTGGCCTAGAACGTCAATCAAACAATTTTTTTTTTTTTTGAAAATTAATTAATTAATTTTTTTTTTGCTTGCTGAATAAAAATTTGTGTTCGTCATACCAAACATGCAAAGTTAAGATAGCCAGCCATCTTGTGTAAAGTTGGTTTTTTTCAAAATTTAAATGGTAGAACAACTTAAGTTTTGTTTGAATATGTGCTGTTTGTTTAGAGTTTTGGAAGTGCTTGTACTTCTCTTGCTTTTGAGACTGAAAGCAAGGAAGATTTTGTGATGCTTTTCAGTTGATGTCATTGGTTTCACTTAATTAGGTCGTATTGTTGTAGGGATCGGAGAAGAAAAGCTCCAAGGAAAAGAAGAAGGGGCGAGGAATATTGAGGCATGGGGAGAGGAAATCATTCATTCACCTCTTCGGGAGCCGAGCAGTATTGAGAAAATCCTCGGGGAAGTAGACCAACAGAACATACTTATTGGGCCATCCACGCCTGCTGAGGAACCAAAACCAGCACCTTTGGTGGTCCCCCGGGCTGCCTCTCCTAGGGTTGCTTCTCCAAAAGTTGTGTCTCCCAGAGCTACTTCTCAACGTGTTACGTCTCCCAGAGCCTCTGTTCAACGAGTTACGTCTCCCAGAGCTGCTTCACCACGTGTTGCTTCTCCTAAAGCAGCTTCTTCAAGAGCTGTTGTTCAACATCACCATAAGGAAGTCAGCTACAGGCCAGAACCGACTCTAAGATTCCACCATATTTCTGCCACCAAGATCCAAGCAGCATATAGAGGCTACATGGTAAGATTTCTTAGTTTTTGTTGTTTGGTGGTTGAATTTAAATAGATAATGAAATATATAATAGAAAACTATTAAACAAAGTCCAACTTGACTCAGTTTTTTTTTTATGAACTCTTATATCTGCTACTGGCATTACCAATTGAGATTGAGTTGTTAGTTCTTCCCTTTGAGATCCCTTTCATCCATTTGCTAGCACATCCTCACTTTTGTGCTGTGTTTAGATCTTGGATTTGTATGGGAAAACAAATCATAAACAAAAAATGAAAAAAAAAAAAATTCAGCTTCTACTTCATTCATTTTTCCTGTCCTGTTATTTTCCTTCGACAAATCCAAGATCCAAACACAGCACTGGGGACAAACCAGCTTGACATACCAGTTAATTGATTATGGTTTGACCTTAATCCCGTAAAACTTAAGCATGTAATATGTAATTTGTGGACATATTCATTGACTGGACTGTACTAGGCCACATTTTTTTTTCTTTCTAACTATTTCAGAGAATGTTTTCACATTTCAGAGCCATCTCAGATTCGCATAAGGTTATTTGGTTGGTTTGGTTTTTATGGCTCCAATATTTGATTCTCACCCAATTGACGCTAAGTAGTGTTTTTATTATACAGGCAAGGAGGAGCTTTAGAGCTTTGAAGGGTCTTGTGAGGCTTCAGGAGTGGTGAGAGGCCAGAATGTAAAGCGACAAACTGTGAACGCCATGAAAATGATGCAACTCTTAGTGCTGCTCAAACTCAAATTCAGTCGCAAGAGGATCCAGATGTTAGAAAACCAAGCAATCCAACGTCAATCTTACAAGAACGACAAGGAATTAGAGAGTAACTTCGCAAATGGACTGCAAGCCAGGTACTAGTTATTTAAGTTTTACAGTGATTCATTTGTAATTGCTTTCCTACTTATTACCCTTTCATTATTGGCCCATTTATGGGAGGTTTTGACCAACATGGTCACACTAGTTGTGACTTTGAAAAGTTGATGCAATATTTACAGTTGTGCTAGTGGGCCTACCCACTTCAATGTTTTATGGGTTTGACTTGGTCAAATATGATACATAGATTCGTACTAGACACATAAATGCAATCCATTTACCTCCATTACTGAACTTGTTGCATTGGAACCCCCTGGTTCAGCATGTAAAAAAATCAGTTTCTGTTGGGCTGGGATGGGCTCGAGCTGAGACCACCAAGATCCCACCAAGCCAATCGGCCTGGGCCTAATCCCATCTTGTGGATCTACAAGTTGGGCTTTTTCCGGGGCCCTTTTTTTATTTTATTTTTTCAAATTTTTTCACCAAAAACTGAGCTTGCCGGGGTTAGGTCAGGTTGGGCGTCAAATACCTTGGCCTAGGCCCTACATGCGAAGTCATCCAGGTCTGGGCTCTGGCCAGCCCACAGTCCTCTGGCCAAATTTTACACAACAACATGGACGGATTAATCTCATCCCTTGACATTAATATGATTATAAGTGTGTGTGGATTCTTATACAAACCATTTTGCTTCCTTCAATGTACTGTATATGTCACAGGCAGCTCCAATCAAACTTAAGACTAGATACTTGAAGTGATCATGTTGGTTCTTGGATTCTTATTTTCATGGTATTTCATTGGCCTTAAGGATTAATGTAAACTAATCAAATTGACCATTTGATTTTTGATTTTGTGATTTTTTTTAAAAAAAAAAAAAGGTTTGTTTCTAAATTATCAGTTAGGCTAAGTGCAATTGTTAATTGGGAATGTTGGTATAGTCTGAGGCAGGTCATCAAGGAGACTGGGATGATAGCTTGCTGACAAAAGAGGAAAGAGAGGCAAGGCTGCAGAAAAAGGTGGAGGCAATCTTCAAGCGAGAAAGATCAATGGCTTATGCATATTCCCACCAGGTATTGTACCTTGTTTTAGCTCAAAGCATCTTTGTTTTTTGTGCGCATCTTAGTACATATGCTCATCGTGGAGTGGGACTTCAATTGGATCATGATGTTGCTGAATATCGACTCTGTATATCTGCCAAATCGACATTCTTAGTTTTGCCTATTGCATGTTTTATGTCTTGTGTTCAGAGACCTTAATTTCTTGCTCAGTCGATTGATGTCTTAGTCAGCACAAGAAGAGTGTATCCCAAAATCTTAATCTTGTGTTGATAGCTTGATATATATTGTTGGACCCATTTTCTAACAGCTTAAGCGCTTGAGAATAATTGGTGATTTAACAGTCTAAAAGGCTACATGTCTCCCGAGAAATTCTCTGTACAAATTGCTTGTTTTGTTGTCATTTTCATTTAGAATGTTTTTGTTTCCGACATTTTCGTGTTTTCTGAAACAAAACATTTGAAAAGTTTGAAAACTCCTATTGTTTCCTATGATTTTCAATTTATTGGTTCCAACACAATTTCCTTTTCTTGATTATTTTTTTCCCTGGCGCTTTATTTTTTAAAAATTTCCTTGCCATCAGTTGTGGAAAGCCAATCCTAAATCAGCTCAAACATCGCAAACGGACATCCGTCCGGTGGTTATCCCTGGTGGTGGAACTGGTTGGAACGCCAATTACCTCCTCCCACAAACCCTCCCGAAACTCAATCCACAAAGTCTTTCCACCCTAGTCCTCTGAGGCCAACTCTTGTGCCAAAACCGAGCCCACAACCTTCATCTGTCTACTACAAGCAGCAGAATATTGGGTATGACAGTCTTGAAGTAACAACGCCTAATGTCGACAAGATCAGCAGTACCTGCAAGAACTAAGCACCTCTTTACACCTACCAATAGAACACCGCCACGACACAGCTCTGGTCTGAATCTGATGAGATATTCAAAACCAAGAACTAGTGCTGCTAATTCTGCCTTTGATATGGCAATGAAGGATGACGACAGCCTCACTGAGCTGCCCGCCATTTTCCGCTCCAAACTATATGGTGCCAACTGTTTCGCAAAAGCTAAAGTGAGAGCGGGTAGCAACCCGAGGAGAGGTTTCCAGGAACCCGAGCAGTGTTGGTGGAGGTGGCGCGGTGGTGGCGATTCAAGAGGAGGTTTTCGCTTCTCTAACGCCGAACATTGGATCTTTCAAGTGGAACAAAGGAGGGTCAAGCAAGGAATCAACAACTCCACAAAGGGTGTTGGAAAAGCATTCTTCTCTGCAATCTATAGATGATTTGAGTATTGATTCAACCATTTCTATGCCTGCTGCTGTTGGGAGGAAACCGTTTAACCGATTCGTGTGATTGCTTTTTTCGTTTTCTTAATTTTGGATTTGTTAACCTTTTTCTGTTATAACTATATTGGGGCTTTTCTGATTATTCTTTTTTTTTGCAATACTGAAGTTGTGTGTTGTTATAATTACTAAAAAAATACTGATCATATGTATAATAATAAAGAAACAGTAGGAAATGATGATGGGTTTGAATGGAAGAGGATTTGGGTTTTTGAAAAATGTAGTGTGTTCGCATTTATTCTGTTGGATTACCATCATTTACTCTAATGGATAGACATTCTTTGAATTACGAACTTTCTTTTCTTTTGGAGTTGTCTTTTCCCTAGTCTATGATCTAGATTGGAGTGCGATGGTACAATTGATTATGAGTTTTATTTTGATGATTTAAGCTTATTCATTTTTGGTGTCTTTTGTTCTCGCAACTTCTTTTGTTTGTTGGTCAGCTCCATTTATTGGTCTGAGCTGCCTTATTCGAAATTCAGGTTTTTTCTTTTCTTTTTAAAAATTTTATTTGTTTTCTTTTCTTTTTCTTTTCCTTGTTCATTTATGTTCTCATCAGTCCATGGTTTTTCTTTTCTTTTAGCACATATTACCTTTTTGTCCTTAATTGACGTTTGGTTGGTGATTTAGAAGGGATTTGGAAAGGAAAGGAAAAAGATGGGTGAAACCAGTGAAAATTTAGGCATGTTTTATTTACATTTTACCTACTTTTTTCATTTCCTTTCCAAATCCCTCCTCAAATCCTCTCAACCAAACACAAAGATGTGTTTTTTTTTTAAAGGAATTTTGTTTTTGTCTTTTAGCACATGTTTTTGGGTGGGTTGGAGGGTAAAAAATTGGGCTTAGGGTTTTCAGTTACCATTTGATTTGGGCTTAAATATTTTTTGGCTAGAAAAACTTGTTGGTCTGTCAACACAGGCTTAGAAGTGTTGGGGATTCGGGATCCATGAACATGCACATACCATTGTACAACATATAATTGTTTAAAATTCACACATACTTAAAATTTAAGTTTTAAAGTGGTGAGTCTATTCAATATATATTACGATCTATTTTTATTTTTATTTTTATTTTTTTATTTTAAGGTTTTTAATTTTATCTAATAACTCATTTTTACTCATGCCCCAATAGGGGCATTTTCAATATTTTCCCCCATCAAATCAAATGGCGCTTTGATTTTTTTTCCAACAAGGTTCTTAGAATAGATGGATCAGGCCTTTGAACCAAAAAAAAAATAAAAATAAATAAATAAATAAATTGAGAAGAAGAAAATTTAACTAGGTAGAGGGAGAGATGTGAGTTTGTTTGCAGCCCCAATATTTTTTAAAAGAAGACTAGGTTTATCAACCACAATTATCATTTACAACAATGTTGGAGAATTACTTAATTTTCTACATACATTCTTACACATTCTCATATGGATATGAAATCTACTTAAGTCCCACACTTAAATAAAAGAGCGTAAAAAATCAAATGCCCATATCTTTCACTCAATCACTTGTGGTTCCCAAGATGTTCAACTCCCTCCCTTATATGTTGGCTTAGTAGAGCCATCATTTGTCCCCTATTTTATGAACAATTAGTTGGTCCTTAGGGGCATTGACTTGGCAATGCTACAAAACAATTCTGATTATTGATATGCGCAGTTCACGTAAGATCTATGTAGAATCCACACAAATCAATTATCAAGATTGTTATGTGACATTGTCACACGGGATAGGAAATAATTTTTCCTATTTTACTTAGAGCTTCAATCGATCTGTTAAAAAATCCAGCTAAAAGGTATAACAGGTGTTTTCTTGGCTCTCAATTGAGCCCTCTCCTCTAGCCTTCGAATTTTTGGACCTAACCCACAAACATAATCCTGAGCCTTTCGTCCCTCACTGGAGAGTGTACTAAGCTTCTCTACATTCCATTTGTCCAACAAAAACTCAAGTATGTTGGCATAGTCCGTCGCAGTGTACACACCGAGCCGCTGAGCAACCGTTGAGAAGTGCACGAATAAATCTTCGTCATGACCATCATACATCCAGTGAGCTGGCATAGCAATTTTCTTCTGCATCATGTTGGCAAATGCAACGACAGCTGCGTCAGGATCGATCTGAAACAAGTTCTCCATTATCTTGGTGTAAGCAATTTCATGACGCTTCTCATCAGAGGCTATTGTACCACATATTTGTGCTAAGTTGCTGTCACCATAATGCTTGGCAAGCCTGGCTGTGTTGCCATGAGAAATAAATGTTGCCCTTTCTTGAAATGATGTGTAAATGAGTCCTAGGTAGGGATTGTTTTCCGTTTGAATATCCTATATATGAAAAGATGAAGACCAACAAAATTTACAAGCATAAGTAATATGGATCAAAATAAGTTATAGCAGTTAAACTGCATCAAGTGAATATGTATGAGTAATGCTAGAAAAAAGACCAACCAAAAAAAAAAAAAAAAAAAAAAATCAATAGAAGCAATGTATAATTCATATTCATTCTAAGTGCAGACCCCACTATATATTGAAAAGTTAAAAAAAAAAAAAAAGAATTTTATATAAAAACTTAAGATCAATTTGAAATTTTTGGGAAAAAAAATCTTGTTTCATGTATTACTTTGCAGCAATGTTAGGTTGACATAAATAAAAATTAAAAATTGTTCAAAAAGTATGTGATGTGACTGAGATTTATTTTAAATATAACTCAAAACACGTTTTAGAAATAAATTTTAACCATATAATACATATTTTATAATTGCTTTCAGACGCTTTATTATATGACTATAACTCTTTACTATCTTGAATAAGACCCATTAGAAAGTAACAAAATTGTGACAAGATGTGCAAGGAACCAGAAAAGCTAGGCGAATTTTACTCCAAAATTTAATGCATGATTCAGGTTAATTTGAATAGCATGATCTACATTTAAAACTAATCTGAATCACACGGTAAATTTTCTGGACAAATTTTTAGTAACTTTCTTGGTGTAGGTTGGCTATAAGTATGGAACTTACCATTCCGGACCCAATCAGATACTGCACAGTCTTCTCAATTTGTTTCATGTCAACACGGCCAGAAAGATAGAGGTACTTGTTGGAGAAGATCACCATGCCTGTTCTCTTCAGCACTCCATCCCTTACCCAAACAGCCCAAGGACTGAGGCTTGACCCTGTTTCTGTCCCCAATTCCATCATACCCATTAAGCATGCTCTGGTAAGTTGGAAGAGCTTCTTCTGTGATCATGTCTCCGACCAACACAACAAAGTAATCGTCTGGAAGCTCCATTGCTCTCTCTCTCAGTTCCACCACTTGATCCAAGAATCCATCAGATGACGGGTCTGGAAGAAAGTGTTGTGGTTGCCAGCATTTCTCCACTGGTTTTAGGTGAACCAAGACATTGGTTTTAGCCCAGTCTTCTAAGGATTTGAACAACTCTTTCTTTTCGGGTGGCATGAAATGAGTTACTAGAGAACGTGGCTTGTGAGCAAGGCTAAAAGGCTTGTTCAAATTACCAGCATGCACCCTAAAAAAAAATGTTGGATTAGAAGTGTGTATCATAAATTTATTTATTCGTAATATTTATTATAATGTACCACTTTTAGAGATATCGCTAAGCATTCTATACTACAGTTCAAACTTTGTTCTTATTCTTATTTATTTGCTGTCTAGGCTAATTAATGGAGGTTAAAATATAAGACTATGATTCTCCACAATAATTTTTAATGTAATAATTTCGCAATTGTTTGAACAAGAGAGTGATAAATCACAAAACACAATAAAAAAAAAAAAAAAAACTTTAGCAAATGCATATCTTAATTAAATTTTAAACTTCCCCCATATTAGAGGGCAGAGAAGATAAAATTGATAATATTAGTAGTAACCAACAACAAACTCACTTGGAGGTGGTGGACATGGTGGAAGAGATGGAAACCTTGCAGTATAAAAGATGGGATTTTGGGGAGGGAACAGAGGAAGGTAATTTCAGAGTGTGAAAATCTTGATGAGAATAAAAAATCAAAGCCATTTTTTCTCTATTTGCTTTGCAGTATACTACTCCTTTCTTCACTGAAATGAGAATTTGAATGAGATGGGATGATGGACGGAAAGGAAAGCACAAGGTCCAGATTTATAGATATGCACGAGTGTATGTGACATCATAGTTGCGGGTTGCCAACCGTCACACAAACATAATTTAATTTGTATAAATTACGCCTATCTTTCTTGAAATTTGCAAAAAAATATAACTGGTTTCATAATTTTTGATATGAGTACATTAATTTTCTTTAATAAGATTAAAAGAATCAAAACTAATACAGATGTAGAGACACAAATATATATAATGTATGATATATAATTTAATATAAAAGAGATGATAACATCATTTTTTCAATCATAATTAATAACTAATTATTGATAAAAAATATGAACTAAAACTTTAAGAAAATCCAATGTAATTATGCTAAACTTGTGGGATTTACTCTATTTTCTCCAAATTTTAAGGAAGGTCATGTAATTTATCCCAATATTTTTTAGGAGAGGCTTTCTCTTATCCACCACTGGCTCCACTCTAATGATTTCATTTTATTTGATTATGCATACCGATCATCTATGAAAAAATTTAAATCGATTTGATTTTTTTAATACAAAGATAGCGTCACAGTTAGTAGTTATATTTCAATACAGCCAATATCTTTTCATAACTTGAACTCGAATCTCATCCCCGACACCTAAGTGTCCACTTTATGAGTACTTGAATTACAACTTGGATCTAATTGATATGATAATCATAGCCACATATTTTGATGACAATCAACATAATTTTATAAAGAGAATTTTTTTCCCAAACAAATATAATAAAATTATGAGTTATGATTACTCGATCAATTTAATTTTTTATTATATATAAATGATTTGCATACATAATCAAATAAAATGAATGATTCAAATTGTCGAAACAAGTCTAATAAATCCCAAAAGTCCAACCACAAATAAATTGCATCTAGAATGTTGTCAACAAATTGGGTTAATTTTACAATGTTAATGTTATACTAAACGAATTTTTGTGTAATTTCTTTATATAACAAGCAATTTTAAATATTACTAAATATAGAAAAGGAATATTTATTCTGAGATAAGGGCACACAATACATGTTAGTATCCACTCTTGTATGATCAATTTGATGCCAGGAAATTACGCTGGTGCACAACTGTAAGACCAACCGCTTTTTTTTTTTTTTTTTTTTTGAGTCTTAAATCAATAATGTTAGAGATTAAAAATATGTAGACCAAAAAAATACATTAAAAGAAAAGTAATATGTGATTCAAATTGGAGGTCTTTCAATGAATTTAGACTATAATTTTCTCTTGATATTTTTGTGTGTTTAAGTGTAGCTATTAAAACAGATTATAGATTGTAACTTAAATAAAAAGTTATTAATATGTTTGGTATTGCTAAATTATAGGCTTAAGTTGCTTAGTAGTATTTGGTATATAAATTGTAAAATAACCTCTTGATGTGTAAATGTCATTTTTACCCTATTAATTGTAAATTGAATTAACCTTGTTAGTTGTAAATTGAATTAACTTTTATTTTCTATTATTCACTACTAGTCCACATTCTCCTTAAAAAAATTAATATAGTCTATTTGAGTCTTTTCTATTTTCACCAAAAATAAAAATAAAAATAAAATCTAAGGGTATAATCATAAATTAACATGTCTACGTAAGAAAGGTATATCAAAAGTAAGAGGTGAGCAATTTCTCAAAATTACACTCTTTTAATTTTTTTGAGTTAAAATAAGTTGCTACAATCGAAGCTTGAAATAAGTTTACCAAAACAATCCAAAATAATTTTTCCAAACTAGAACTTATAAGTTGGCTAAAAAAGCCACAACCAAACACCCCATTATTGATTTCTCTTTTAATAACTATTTCTCTCCTTTCATTCATTTTATGGAGTTTGTCTTCATTATATCATTCATAATAATTTTGCGTAGTTTGAATGAGAGAGTGATAAACCACAAAAAACAAAATAAAAACTTTACCAAATGTATATCTTAATCAAATTTTAAGCTTCCCCATATTAGAGGGCACAGAAGATAATACTGATAATATTAGTAGTAACTAACAACAAACTCACTTGGAGGTGGTGGACATGGTGGAAGAGATGGAAACCTTGTAGTATAAAAGATGGGATTTTGGGGAGGGAACAGAGGAAGGTAATTTTAGAGAGTGAAAATCTTGATGAGAACAACTAAAAACCAAAGCCATTTTTTCTCTATTTGCTTTGCAGTATACTACTCCTTACCTCACTGACATGAGAATTTGAGTAAATGAGAAGGGATATGGGGTAATGAATGGAAAGGAAGTACAAGGGCCTGATTTATAGATATACACAAGTGTATGTGACATCATGGTTATGAGTTGCCAACAGCTACAGAAAAATAATTTATTTGTATAAATTAGGCTGTCCTTTTTTGAAATTTTAAATAAAATATAACTAGTTTTGTAATTTTTAATATAATTATATTAATTTTTTTAAAATAAGGTTAGAGGAATTGGAATTAATGCAAATGATGTAGAGATGCAAATATAAATAATGTAAAATATAAAATTTAGGAAGAAGCTTGTCTCTCATCCACAACTGGCCCACTCCAATGATCATTTTGTTTGACCATGCATACACATACATATGATTTATGAAACAAATTTAAATTGATCCAGTAATTATAGTCACATATTTTAATAACAATTAAGATAAATTTTAAGAATAGATTTTTTTTTTTCTTCCAAACAAATATGATAAAATAATGAGTTATGATTATCTGATCAATTTATAATTTTTTTATGAATAATCTGCATACATAATTAAACAAAATAAATAATTTAAATTATTAAAATAAAACCCTGATGAATCCCACAAAACCAAACCAACCACAAATCCTTCCTTTATTTTTATGTGCAAATTCCACCTAGAATGATGTCATAGTCACCCAATTGGGTTAATTTTACAACGTCAATGTTATACCTAAACGAATTTTTGAGTATTTTTTATGTAACAAGTAATTTTGAATATTTCGTTTGGTTTTAGGTTTTGCCTAAAAAAGATAAAAAATAAAATTGACTATATGTCATAAGATAAAATATCATATCAAACTATGATCATTATATTTTTTTTTCTTTAACAAAAGTTAAAAGTCCCAATATAAGAAAATTAGTTAAAAAGTCAATGCCAAACGAAAAACTAAATATTGTAAAAAAAAAGAAAGAATATTATGAGATAAAGGCACACAATATACATGCTATTGGAAAAGAAAATCCACTCTTGTTTGATGGCCATCTCTTGGACACAAATTAAAGGGATGTTTGATAATATGATTTAATACTTAAAATTAAATTGATTGAGTGATAATCAATTGCTTTATAATTGATATCATCTAAAAATTTAAGTATTTCTTAAAATGTAAGGTAAAAATTTTTTTAAAAATTTAAATCATATAAAACTTACTTAATTCTGATTAAATTTATAAATATTAAACATATATATTGATATATACTATTATAAACTCATTACTACCACCGCTACCACCACCATCATGTTACCGCCACCACTACCACTATGCCACCGCTATCGCTATCGCCATCGCCATCGCTATCGCTACCACTATCACCACCATCATATCATCACCATTACTATCACCACCACCACCACCACCACCACCACCATGACTAGCATTATCACTATTACCACCACCACCACCATGCCAACGCTACCATTACCACCGCCGCTGCCACCATCACGCCGTTACCGCCACTACCACTACCACCACGACTACTGCTATCACTTTCATCATCATTGTCATTATTACCATGAACATCACTATCATTTTACTATTACTATTATCGCTACCACCACTGCCGCCGCCACCGCCGCCGCCACCACCACCACCACCACCATCATCACAATATAAAAATTAAAATATGCAATTTAAAAATAATAAATTTCAAATTTTTTCTTACACATATTAAACAACTTATTTTTAATTCAATATTTAAATTTTTATCAAATAGCTTATCAACTTAAAAAATTCAGTATTTAGTTTTTAATACTTAATTTTCAATGTTCAGTTTTTAGTTTTCAGCTTTATCAAACACCACCTAATTTTTCAATAATGTTAAATCAATTTTTCTTAAATCAATAATGTTAGAGATTAAAAACATTTAGAAACAAACTAAAAATTTGTTTGGGATGTTATAAATTAGTGTATTTTTTGGACTTTTTATGAAATATGGGTTGAGTTTGAAGTGATGTGGTAGAGAGGATGACTTAAATAAGATAGTGACTTTTTAACTTTTTTCAAGGTGCCAAAGTTAGCCTAAAGTTTCATCTATATGCTCTAATACTACTCTTTATTTACATATTTATCCATGAAAAACTAGTTTAAAATTATTTTAATACTTTTCAAATGTAGTTATATTGTAAGCGTCTCGTTAAAACTATTATCATACCAGGTAGCCTGTTGAACAAGTAAAATGACATAAAACTAACTACAATAATCAGCCTTTTTTAAAGAGTTTTAGAAATGCTCTAACAATGAATTTGTTAGAAATGGTTATAAATTTGCAAAATTAAAAAATTTTTTCTTAAATTTGGTCTAATTTTTAGGTGGGCCTCTGCAAGTCGATTTACACGGTCAAAGTGGTAAGGCTGCCTTCTATGTCGCACAGGATTCACGCTGTATTTGGTTGTTCAAAACCATTACCAAGTGAATGGGAAATTGAAGCTTTAGTAAGCTCCATGGAATGGAGTTTGCGGAAATTCCTTAAAGGTTGAATAAGGCTTGTCCCACATTGATTTGGTGGGAGGTTTTTGAGAGGTTTATAAGGCATGGGTTTGGTATTGGGGTGTTGCCCCCAAGGGTACCCAAGTGTTTTAGAGGGAAGAGGTTAAGGGCAAAATAGGTTGTGAATCATATTGGACCCAAAAGTTTACCGCATACAATATCACCGGCCATGGCAATCGCTCGATCAAGTTAGGCTTTGTTCGGCCCAATAATAATCTTTTTGAGCTAAAACATTTGAAAGAATTCAAATTAAACTCTTTGAACCCAATGTGATTTAATCTGTTTGAATTTCAAACCAAACAAAGGCCTAACCTCGCTTTGTATCTATTTAATGACCAAATTGAACAGTGCATAAGACTGCTTAATTCAAAACCAAGAGCCACCTATACATCTATAAATAGACAGCCTCCCATTTGGATTTTCACTCAATTTTTCGTACTCCTTCCGCTTTAGATCTCCGCCATATTGTTGCTTTTTATTTCGAAGAAAGAGTGTAAACATTTTGTGTGTTGACTTGATTTAATAAATTGTAGTGTCAGATTTATTCAAGGATAGATCATTTCATCTCGGGAGATAGACGCCCAAATTTCGAAAGCACTGTGGAGAGACGAATTTGTCTTAAGGATACAAGCGGTAAACACCTGACTTGGATCGTAAAAAATATTCAAAAGAAAATTAACCAAGTAAGTTGTTTAATTTTATTCTGCTTTTAATTTGTTTATTAATCAGATTTTAATTTTGTTTTGCAACAAAATAAAATATGTTATTTATTTATTTATTTAAATCAGATTTCAATTCTTTGTTTTTGTAACAAAATAAAAATCCTAGTTTTATTTATTTATTATTTCGAAGTTTAATTTTTGTAATCAAACAAATTTTCTCATTTTCTTTTTTATTTCTTTTAAATTCTAATTGTTGTTTTTTACACAATAGAATTAAAATCTTTTAAATACAAAGAAGATTGTCTCCAACAATCTTAAGACATATTATTACTTTTTGGTATTATTGTATTTGGGGCCTGAATTTCTTCGCTTTTTCAAAATAATATTCTTGTTGGAAAATAAATAGTGATTTATGCTTATTTGACGTGAATAGTAGTAATTCTTTGACAACTAGTAGTAATATAACGTGTCATTAACAATTATGTATTATTTGGTATTACGAGTAAAAATTATTTTGTATTTCATTTTTCTAGTTTTAGTAATAAGGAAAATAAAAATTATTTTAGGTTGTAATTTATTTTCGGTTTTAGTAACTAGAAAATTAATTTGTGTTTTAATTTTTCTCGATTTGTAATCGGGGAGATCATGGCTACTACAACCTAAAATCGTGATCCGGCAAAGTGGTACTCCTATTGTTACACCTACATCGGGTCCCTATCCGTAACCATGTTCATGTACTAATCAATCATGGAGAAAATCGAAAAATTAGTCAATGGCATGCGAGTTTAAGAGATGTATAGCAGAAGAAGTACTGCTCTATCTTATCATAACTTTAATTTGGCCTCGGTTTCTTCCATGAAGAGGCTCCAAAGACTTAAAGAGGGTGAAAAGTGATCGGCAAATTGTTGCCGGCCTGAGATGCTGGAAACATTCAGATTTTCAAAAGTGTAAAACTATATCCTCAATGGCCTTGATATTGATACTTGTATAATGTTTATAGTTCTCTAAGTCAAAGAAAAGAATTATGGGATTCTTTGGAGAAGAAATATGAAGCGAAGATGCTTAAAGACAAAGAAATTATGTTGCCGGTAAATTTCCTGATTTGTTATGGTAGACTCCTCAAAACGTAATATCTCAAGTTCAAAATTTTCAGATAATTTTGCATGATATTCATTCAGTAGGTATGTCTCTAATGCTTAGTCTTTCCAAGTCATTGCCAGGAAAAGCTACCACCATTGAAAGATTTCTCAAAAATTATTTAAAATATGGGCAAAACGTTAAAGAGATGACCATGGATGAACTTATAGTAAGACTGAGAATTAAAGAAGAGCAACCGAAGTATTAAAAGAGGAAATGAGAAAAATCCTATTGAGTCCATAGCATGTGGTTGAACAAAGTCTAAAAACCACATAACAAAAGAGGAAGTTTATCGGAGATGGTCCCAAATAAGGCAACAACAATGGCAACAAGAAGTTCAAAGGAAAATGCTATAACCTGGCAAGTCCGACACCGAGCTTCGACTGCCGCGCCCAGGCAAGAAGGCCGATCATGGAAGTATATGAAGAAGACCACCAATCAAGCCAATGTGACAGAATCTGATTACATCTCCGGACGGTCGGTGAATGACATCAACCTCTCGCTGTTGCCATGCCCTGAGGCTAACTTGTTGGAAATCCCAAAAATAGTGGGTTGATGACTGGAGTAACTCAAGTCAAGCATATGTCTGACAAGAAGATGTTGGGCTATTACCTACAAAGAGGTCAGAAATGGTAGGAACAACTTTTCATGAGAAATTCTTCTACTTTCACTGTATCGATGGACAAAGGGAAAGTAATCTTGAAGATGACATCGTGAAAAAGAATTGACCTCAACAACGCATCGCATGTACACGACATCCGGAAGAATTTAGTTTCGGTTCTTTTGTTAAGTAAAAATGGTTTTAAGCTTATCTTTGAGTCTGATAAATTTGTATTAACAAAGGTGGTATGTATACAGGGTAGGGATACATGAGTGACGGTCTCTTGAAGTTGAATCATAATGGCTGCTTAAATAGGTTAGAAGATTGCCATGAATAAGAATAACACATCTTTTGTTTATATTCTTGGAGTCAAATTTATGGCATGGTAGATTAGACATGTGAATTTTGATATTTTGCGAGATTAATCATTTTGGATTATATACCAAAGTTTCTGAAATTAGTCCTAATCATAAATGTGAAAATTTGTAGGAAGCAAAACTAACTAAGGTTCCATTTAAATCGGTTGAAGAAAAATCGAATTCTATAGAATTAATTCATAACGATGTATGTGATCTAAAATTTATTCAAACTAGAGGAAGCAAAAAAGTATTTCATAAGTAATATTGATTTATGATTGCTAAAAGATATTGTTATGTTTATTTACTTAGAAGTAAAGATGAAGTCTTAAGAGATGTTTAAACTCTACAAAATGTAGGTTGAAAAATCAACTTGGTAAAACCATTAAAATGATTAGAAGTGAGATAGGTGGTGAATATGATGCACTATTAAATGAATTTTGTGCACAACATAGCATTATTCACCAAACTACAACTTTTTACTCTCCACAGAAATGGAATTGCTGAAAAGGAAGAATAGGAACCTAAAAGAAATGATGAATGCTATGTTACTAAGTTCAGGCTTACCACGAACTTGTGGGGAAGCAATATTGTCTCTGCTACGCTAATTATGTTTCTTAATAGAATACCCTACAAGAAAACCAAAAGCATTCCTTATGAATTGTGGAAAGGTCGACCACCTTCCTACAAATACTTAAGAGTGTGCTAATATTTGGCAAAAAGTTGAAGTAATTCGCTTTAAAAAGACTAAGATTGGGACAAAATAAGCAGACTATTTAAATTCAAAACCAAGAGCTACACCTATACATCTATAAATAGACCACCTCTCATTTGGATTTTCACTCCAATTGTCAGATGCTCTTCTTACCTCATGATCTTACGCCATATTGTCGCTTTTATTTTCGAAAGAAAGAGCATGTAAACATTTTAGGTAAATTTCAACGGATTTACTAAATTGTAGTCTTTGCACAGATTTATTCGATTGATAGATCATTTCATCTTGGGAGATGTACGGCCCAAATTCCCGAAAGCACCGTCAGAGAGAGCACGGACTTTAACTGGAAAGGACACAAGTTGTTAAATCAGCTCGACTTGATCAAAATTATTCAAAAGAATTGAATTAAGTGAGTTGTTTAATTTATGCCCGCTTTTTTAATTTGATTTAATCGTGTCAGATTTTAATTTTGTTTTGTAACAATAAATAAAATCTGTTATTTATTTATTTATTTAAACTGCATTTCAATTTTGTTTTGTAACAAAATAAAAAATCAAGCTGATGGATGGTTTATTATTATTTCGAGTTTAATTTTTGTAATCAAACAAATTCTCCTTTTTTTTTTCTTTAAATTTAATTGTTGTTTTAAGTACACAATAGAATTAAAATCTTTTAAATACAAAGTGAAGATTGTTTCAAATATGCAATTTAGACCATAATATTTTTTTGATATTTTGTGTGTTAATATTATTGGATTTCTATCTTTAATAATTATATTTGCCTTCATTTAATTATCATTATTATTTTTTAAGAAATGTTGTGGTGTGCAATGTACGTCGTTTTGTAATATTACCACAAAATTACGAAGTTTTTCTCAAATTTACATTAATAGACTTATTCAAATTTATGTTCAATTTATTAACATTTTATGAGAGATTATTTATATAAATTTATGAAAACTTATATAATTTTATGATAAAATTATATACAATGTGTATTACTGCACACCGAAAAATTT